>KN519275.1:0-45504 GCA_000787155.1 Scartelaos histophorus
GTCAGACAGTGGAGAGGACGAGAAAAAGGGGGGAGAGAATAGCATGTGGCGCAAAGCAGACGCTAAGGTCGAAAAAGAAAGTGGTCTGCAAAAGAAAGACACTACTTGGATTTTGTTCGGATCATTAAAAGTACTTATAAACGCAGCAAAACCAGGATGCACTTGGGAAAAACGAAAAAACGTGGAAGCTGTCCTGTTGAGGAATACTCCAATCCTGCATTTCTCATCTGCTAATGCTACTGCCTGCTACTGCTGATTTTGTAGTCCTGTCTTTTTGCCTTTGGAAGCACTGTGTACATGAAAGAAAGTGGAGAGCTGACATTTACGTCCAGCGTGGAGATTGTGTCGTGGGTTAGAAGGAAACTGGACTCTGCACGATGGGATGTTCACTTCACACTTGAGATAGATCCTATGGACAGGTGCTGAGGGGGTTAAGGCGGGGGCAAAGTGGAGCCCATTGCAAAGAGTACGAGCTATAACAAGCAGCCAGACTAATCTTCACTGTGAGTATGAAGTATGTTTATTTCTTCATTTAGTTTATTTAAGTGGGTGACTGTGCACTAATCAGTATACATGTGTCATAGTAAGCCAAAGTGGTATTTTTCATCAGAAGTCCCTGCACAAACAGTAAAATGGTTATTCTAAAAAAAATCTGCAATAAGAGTTATACTACTTTATATGGACTTACATGTTTGCTGCAGAGCTTGTCTTCCTGCTAGACTTATTTAATTAGTCTGCCATACTGCTCAGGAAATTCCTCTTCAGCACATTGCTTTGTTCAGAGCAACTTAACATCTGTCTACATCTGACTTTTGTGCGTTTTGGGAATAACCCTAACTACTATGAACACGCTTTTGTGTTTCAGTTAAGGATAGTGGTACCAGTGTAAACAAAGGAATCCCAGACCACCCATTCATGTTTAATGTGATTTTGCCAAAAGAGACACACAGATTTGGGATGAGGACACACTGGTGGCAGTACTATTTTTCAGTATTTAACTTCTTTCCTTTGCAGTGTCTTCCCATTTTTATTGTAAGTCTGCAATAGAGCTCAACAAAACATCGCAAAAGTATCAATATTGCAATACTGGCTAACGTAATAACTGATTTTGCAATGAAATGTTTCACAATAACATAAAGTATCACAGAAATGTAGAGTTTTTAAAATGAAAATGAGGCAAGTGAAATAGCATTCATTCATTCATTGCTGGTTTTGTATCTGTTAAGTTTTATTTTGACACAGTTTGACTAGTGAATTATGTCAATTTTTGTTTTAATAACTAAAAGCATTGTGACTGTTGTCATTTTGTGCTGTCCAAAATAAATGGAACTGAAATTTTAAGACTGATATTACTATACTTTGCCATATCACAATACAATTTCCTACATTGTGCAATCCTAATCTTCAAAATGCTGTAGTTTTCTTTGTCTTTTGCTGTGTCCAGTGAAGCACTATTCATGTAGTGGACACATGATGAGTATAGCATGTTATTGTGCTCATACTGCGATGGAAAGCTTGTCTGGTATGCCACTAAGTTAAGGGCTACACAGCATGGTTTCTTTATAAGTGGTAATTTGGTGAAAATACAGGCTAAAAACAGAACGCTTGTGTTGTTCTTTCCATAACTGCTAAAATACTGTAGTGCATGTATTTACCTTATGCAGCAGCCCTACCATGATAATAGCATGGCATGAAGCTGCTATAGCAATGGTGCATGCTGTACACCTCGCTGTACTTCTATTGTTCCTTATATAATACCGCTACTTACCACTACCACTTCCAACAGCTAATCCATATATTTTGACAGCCATAACAAAATTACTGTCACTTTTAATTGCTTTTAAATTATGTCATGAAATATTTCCACGAGGTTTTGAGGTCAGGAGAACGGTTCATAAATAATCCAGTAAGGTTGTAATCCATCATTGCTTTGCTTTAGAGAGTATCTTCAGTACTACTTCTGTACTGCTGCTTTTTCATCGTGTGGATTAATTTTCTGCCTCTGCTTGAGTTTCAAACAACTGATTTAATCGGCCTTCTTATTCATCATATATAAGTTATTGTTTGTAATCAAGCAGCTTTCATCAAGTCAGTACAATGGAATATGCACAATTTATCACAATCAAATTGAAACCTCAGTTCAAGTTGGCATAATAATGAAATCACAAAGGCTGCTATAGTTCAGATAATAGAATGTCCTCGACAAAGAACAAAATGTACTGTTTTCATACAACAGCTTTTTTGAGAGAAAAGTCTTGCACCTGTAGTCTAGACCTTTACAACATGTGAAATGCATGATTTATTGATTTATTTGTTTCCTCCTAGAGTTGTTTACTACATACTCTGAGAATCCTACTTTATAAACATATATTGCAAATCCAATCGCAGTACTCTGATTTGTGTCAAAATCATGTAGCCCTAAAAGACTACATTTTGAAATACTTCCAGCGTTTGTAATGACTTTTTATTGTCTGTCTTAAGGCTGAAGAATTTGGCCAAAAAATGCAATGGTTTTGTAGAATTATTGTGACTGGTAGAGTAACTGGCCAATAATCGTTTTCTGGACTGTATACTTTCTTTAGATAAATCATCATATTTTAACATTTTATTTGTTTTAAAATTGGATAAAAGATCTTGGTTTAAATTGTAAATAATCATTTGACTGATAAAAAATATTTGCTGACTTAACAATATTTGTTAGTCGTGTCCCCACTGCCTCTCATTAAGTCAGTACATGAGAGCACTGTTAATGGGAACAGAGCACTTCCATGTACCTCTCTCTCTGTGACATTGCTGTATTGGATCTTTTAGTGCTCTCCAGTCTCAGGTTTTCAGTAAAAGTAGTTCCCTTTGTCCAGTTATACAATTGTCAGAAGAGAAAAGGATCTACCCACTTTTCCGCTTCAACAAGCCATCCGCGTTGTCTTTGTCAATACATTTTCGATGAAAAATGGAAAACTAGTATCAGGTTTGAAGTTTCTTGACAGGTAATTTGGCATTGTGATGGTTCAGAATTCTCAGATTTCCGAAAGCACCTGCCACCTGTCCCTTTTTCCATGAAGCCGTCTATTCGTTCACCGATCGTGTTTTGAAGCAGATGTGAGTTGTGCCAGCGTTTTCCAGCCCCATCCGCGTTTCCTCATCTATATTTCATCAACATGTGGGCGGTCAGCACTGCTCCACTTGGAACTCATGTGTATAATTATCATCTTAAGCTGAGCTATTTATTTTCACTAGCCTCTGTTTAGTTTTGCTCCGTGTTACACTTTTCCATAATATGATGGTCTTTCAAGCTGTCAATCTGTTTCAGTTCTTGTATGAGCTGTGTAAACCAATTATAGTTAAAAAAATATCATAATGAAAGATTATTTCCATTTTGTACTGTGTTGTGAATCTGGGACATTGCACTTTTGATGTTTTTTTTATTTTTTGCAATAGGATATACTGCTCAGCCATAATGAAGAAAATGTTATTTCAGTTCAAATACACTTCCAGTATTCCAACACAATATATTGAATTAATTAATTAATATATCTCATTGCCCATCTTTAATCTAAAAGTAACCCTTTGTAACCATAAAGCAATGTGAAACAAAGTGTAATTTTGTGAAATCAATATTGTCCAGGTTGTTTTTAGACTTGGGGGAGAATTTTTTATGTGGCGCCTCTGTAGTCTCATATTAATTGGAAACCCTGCACTTGAGTTGCCACTTTGTTTTTTAAATTATATGACCTTAATGAACAGGGATCTCATTTATAAAGCCTGTACAAACAAAATGTGACTTTCTCCGTTATGTTAGTGATCTATAAAAAGACGACAGCCTGCAAATGAGCATGCAAACTCTGTGCGTTGGAATTGCGGAGATAATGCGAAAAGCGATCTGTGCTGAGAGAAATGAGGAGTAATCGAGTTTGTGTTTTGTCCCTACTAAGGTTGTCAAAAGTTTAGAAAATCTGATACTAGATTAATAGTAAAACTAAGATCGAAACTAGATACTCATTTAAGCAAGTACTGATATTGCAAAAAAATCACATTAACATGACAAAATATAGTTTTTTCTTTTAGTATCAAAATAAAAGTAAGACCATACAAAGATAAAGCAAGTACTATGATTTTGTAAAATACCATTCTATTATTATAATGGGTATCGAGAATGGAGTGAATTCCTTGGTACTGAAATTGAGTTTAAAATTTGAATATTGTGACACTAGTCCATGCATAGACTTTTAGTAAGATTTCCATGTAGGACATTTGACTATGAACCAGATATTACACATGACACACTGCAGTCTACACACAGGAAAGGAGTATTGTATTTCCTTAATAAGGAAATGAGCCCACACGTGCAAGAGGAAGAGTTATAATTAAATTTTCTTTTTTTATCCTCGGAAATTAAAACATGTTTTTCTTTTATGACTCTGAACCTTGTATTGTTTGTGTTTTACAGTTGTCCCTCGGGGATGAACAGTGCGAAGTGACCCGCAACGGCTATGAATCCAAGGAGCTGGTCTACCTAGTTCATATTTACTGCCAGGTAAAGTTTTTCAATATCTTCTTTTTCCCATGTTCCTCAGTAAAGTTGATCTAAGTCTAACCTAGGGCTGAATGATTTACGAACAAAAAAAGATCTAATTGTGATATTTCTGGCAGACATTGCAATTAGATTTGGAATTTATGTTTTAATAATAGCGAGAATTGACAAAATAATTGAAATATGAACTGACAAACTAAGAATCACATTTAACTTGTTTGTACAGTTATAGGCTCAGTTTTATGCAGAATAAGAAGAAAATCACCACCTTTGCTAATTGTGTCTATTCAAATTGCTATTTTGATTGCAATTAATACTAATCTACATCCAATCTCCTCCTAATCTCATTGTATTAAAATTCACCCGCAATTATTGAGCCTTTTTTAGCTCAGGATCTCCAAAATAACAATGTAATGCACTTGTGACCTCCACTGCAGAATGAAACCAATAACTGAAACCAATAATAATTTCAACTGTGTTTTAATATTGTTTATTTGAATAGTTTATAGTGGATTGGTTAATGTTAAGAATTTATTAAATACAGTGTTGTAATTTAAAGTTATATCTTGAAATCATCCCGTGACTCTTCATCATAGTGCCCCATGCCCCACATTTGGACCCACTGCTCCAAAGTTGGCTCTGTGTAACCTGTTTAGTTATGCAGTGTTGAGTACAGGCTCAATTTCAGACATTTTCTAACACCTCACAGCCTCACTCACTTATTACAAAAATCCAAGTTATATGGGAATTTGGGACTGAATTAAATGGTCAAGGATGATTGCCAGGACTGTAGTGCCGAATGGAAAATGAAACGGGTTTGGTGTGTTAAGACTGTAAAATGAGGCTTCCAACTAAATATTAAGCTAAACAAAGCAATTCATGATATTTTTCTTTGCTGACACTAAGTTATTTGTTGTGATTATGAAGTAATATCAGAGTAAACAGATGTTTGAATTTATGCACTAGTTTTCTTGGAT
Organism: Scartelaos histophorus; assembly: GCA_000787155.1. Lineage (NCBI taxonomy): Eukaryota > Metazoa > Chordata > Actinopteri > Gobiiformes > Gobiidae > Scartelaos > Scartelaos histophorus. Next base: position 5,509 of record KN519275.1, read on the forward strand.
ATCTTAAGTTAGCTGTAACTTTTATTACTTTGCCTGGAGTGTTAAAGGTCAGAACTATGGAGAGGTGAGATGCCTCTGAATTAATGCATAAATCTCATACCCAAGAAAAATACCTATAATTGAATAAATGCTAGATAGTTAAGTTAAATGCTATTCTGTGAAAAATTGTGGTCAAAGGAATAACAACCCTCTGGAGACAAGCAGGTGGCAGAACCCTCCAGCTAAAAAGTTACTGAGTACATCTTTAAAATACTTTATAATAGCTTTATAATATGTTCACTAGTCCTGCAAGATTAATTGTGACTGAATCAAAATCGCGATTTGACTGGATGCAATGGTTAAATATTTTAATTACTGTTATTTCCTTAATAAACAACACCATTTCTTGTTTTATTCTGCATAAAAGCTGTTAACCCTGTAATTTAGATCTGTACAAACATGTTCTGAAATGTGATTTTTGTATTTGTCAGTTCATATTTCAGTCTTTTGTTAATTTTCAGGACAAGTTTAAAATATGAACTTTATACAGCATCCTGTTATTAAAACATAAATCGCAAATGTTTATCCAAAAAAAGGATTGGCTATTATGTTTACAAGTTGTACATAGATTTGTCAGATTTTCCGTAGCCAGCCTGTACATGCCCCACAGCTGGTGAAGCCTAATCTCCTCCAGTGGCATTTTTGATGGGGTTTCATGCATTCCTCTGCAAAGATCCTGTTTCCTTTGAGTGACCTTGGCAACGCCTGAGTTCTCTCCTTCTCCGCACTTGGCAGCACCTCTGTCTCGCAACCACTGGAAAATTGCTAAATTCAAACCCTTTCTTGTTTAACCGGTCCAAAAAATTGTCTTTGAGAGGAGAGATTTTTGAGTATTAAACACAGAAAGTAGCACAGAAAGATTGAATCATTTCCACAGGCTCAGAGGGACCTCAGCTAGAGACATGATTTTAAAGTGGGGCAGGGAGGCAGAGAGTTCCCCATGTCTACAGCGTTCTCCCAGCGGTGCCTCTGATAATACACTGAAGTGCTATTTGAAATACTCCAAACCATTCCCCTTTATTTATATATCACTTTTTGTTAGCAATTGCTGCAAAGTAGAGTTTAAATAGTAATTAAAACAATGAATGTCAACTTCAACTTGAGCTGCAAATTTATTTTTTCACAACGAAGAAATAATTGAATTAGCAAATCACAAAGACTGTAATTTTCCTCCACAAACAACAAAATTCTGCATACAAATTGCCAACCCTGTAGTTTGGATCTCTGCTAAACCTATTGAATTTTTGGTTTGTCAGTTTATATTGCAGTCTTGTTCAATTCTTGATTTAAAATCCAGAATCCTAGTATTAAAAGAAATCACAAGTCTTATGGCAATGCTTGTTAAAAAAAAAAAATCACTACTGAATATTAAATTATTCAGCACAACTCTAACTTCACAGAAACCACATTCTTTTATTTGCCCATTGTTTGAATTTATGCCATAATAAACATCCTGTAAAAGTGGGACGTGTCTTGTATAAACACTGAAAATGTGGGTTCACAGTGGAATGATGTACACATAATCAGAAATTGGCTTCTGCAATAGATGAAGGTGACATTGTAATTCACTGAGGTGCACCAAATATATAATGAATGTATCTATAAAAATGTGAAGGCCATAGCACATCTAAAGCCTGGGACAAGGCCAGACATTTTATTGTCATTGTCAGTGAACACAATTTACAAACTAGATAGTAGGTACTTGCTTTGGTGATATGGCACAACATAAAACAAGGAGTAGTAATTGTAAGTGAAGTATGATAAAATAAAATGCAAACTGAATTTAAAGGCCCTACATTACACCGAATTTCCTCTTGTGAGCTTTAGACAAACTTTTATGACAAACTTTATTGAACCACAAGGGAAATAAGCCATGTTATTATCCCCTCGAAAAAACATATCTGGGGTTGTGTTTTGTTTATTTCACACATGTTTGACTAACCCTTTATTATTGGTGTCTACATCTCCACCTTGTGATGTCATGTAGTGGTAGGTTTTAAGTTAGCAACCACCTTTTACCATTTGTTCATCAGAGACCGGCAATGCTGAAATTATCTAAATGATTCTGGTGTAGGTTTATCGAGTTTAAAAACACAATGTAGCACTTCCTGTATTACCACATGACATCACAAGAAGGAACAGAGTGCTCTCCATTATTTCAACATTGAATGGTAAATGGTCTTAGATTATGTTTTAATAATAGGATTTGGTTTAAAGGTAACAATTTAAATGTGTCCAGAAGAATTGACGAAAAGAGCAAAGTATGAATTAAACTAAACTACACGTTAGCAGTTTTATGCAGAGTACGACACAATATTTAGTTTTTGTGGAGGAAATTATGGTACTTCAGAGTTACAATCTTTGTCATTTGCTAAGTGCGTCCATTCAAATTGCTATTTCAGCTCCACTGTGATTCATCTTGCAGCCCTACAGCAGTGCAAAACAGTTCACATAGAGATTTGGTGTGTGAGTTATTTAAACTGTTCATTTGTTTGCAGTAGTTTTACACTGGTGCTCTGTTTTTAGAATTATTGTTGGAATATCATAAACTGCTACATTCATTCCTTCTCTGTCCTATTCATAGGGTCGGAGCTGGATTGTGAAGCGCAGCTATGAGGATTTCCGAGTCCTGGACAAACACCTGCACCTCTGTATCTACGACCGCCGCTTCTCCCAGCTGCCCGAGTTACCGCGAGTGGACAGTCTGACCGACCAATCAGAAGTAAGCTCTGAATCTGTCATTGCTTTTAACACAAAAGGACTGTAGTCCTTTAGTTGTTGAGTTGATTGTTTGATATTTGTATTAGTTGAAAAGTTATTTTGTTTAGATCCTAAGAGTTTCTATAAGAAACAGCAGAAAAGAGTTACTCGAAGATTGGCATGTGAATCTGCTTTTTTGCATATGAATACATCATTTCCTATTACTTTTTAGTTTAAATCATTATTTTTGCATTAAGTCCCGTGCAGTTGTAGCTTTGTGAGTGCATTTTGTGAGTACATAAAGATACATAATAGTTTTAGCTTTTCTAAAGACTCGGCAGGGCATGTCTTTAGTCAACCAAGAATAGCCCAACATCAAAACACTAAATGCTAATAATATGTAATATAGATGGGGAAGAGTTAAAGTGAATACTGGTGAAATGCAGAGTTATTTGCGATGCAGTGGGTTCTACTGTCTAGATCAAAAATGATTACCTTTTAGATATTTCTCATGAGAATACCATGTTATCAATTGAGGAAACTGGCCCTTACCTTCCCCTATCTGAGAGTATGACATCACAGTCATCAGGCTCATATTCAAAAAATATTATAATGAATATAAAACAATACTACACATTTTTCACCTCTGATGACCTCAGATCAGGTTTCACTCGGTCTGTCAAAAAGCTGTTTGTAGAATGCAAACCTGATATTGTTGTTGAGTGTGTGAAATGAAAACTGGAGTGGCCCAAACCTTTATGTCCAAATGAGACTAAAGAATGTGGAGGTATAAAGTGAACTGGTGAAACCTGTTTGTCTCTGGGGACTATTGTGTTTGGGAATAAAAGCCTCACCAACTGCTGTGGCTGAAAAGTAATCTGATCTCAAATATGCCTGGAATCACCATTTCTCTGCTTATTGATAGTTTAGAATAATCTGTCAACATGGCCACAGGAGGACTGCATACACAGTGTACTGTATGGCTCATATGGCTCTTGGCTAATGTAAAGACCCTATGTGCTGTCTTCTCTTTAGTCAGTTTCCCAGATGTTGTTGGCGTACCTCTCGCGGCTCTCAGCCATCGCTGACAACAAAATCAACTGTGGGCCAGCGCTCACATGGATGGAGGTGAGGCTGGATTGGGAATAGTCCTGTATTTCACTATATGAGCACTTTATTATTCTCTTTTGCATATTTATGTCAGAATAAAAGCTGATGAAAACCAGAGAGTGAAATATGTTTATTGTTCGATTTCCCAGGTCGATAATAAAGGGAACCATCTATTGGTCCATGAAGAGTCATCCATCAACGTTCCAGCTATAGCTGCTGCTCATGTCATTAAACGCTACATCGCCCAGGCCTCTGATGAACTGTCCTTTGAGGTCAGAAAGATTACATCACAATCTCTTTCTCTTATGCTAAGTACAAAAGAATGTAAAGGATTCACGAGACTCAGGCAGTGATAAGTGAGGAGCGGAAATGCTGAAATCTGTTTTTCCGATACAAATGTTGACTGTGAACAGCTCAGCAGCTGAATAGGGATTTTTTACACTAGAACTCTTTGCAAATCACTGGGGCTGCCAATCCTTACTAGAAAGTGCCCCAGTTTCTGCAATCAGTGCTCCCAATAGAAACTGTGGCTCTGTTAACTCGTCTCTCTCTCCCCCGTGTGGCTCTGCAGGTGGGCGACATCGTGTCTGTGATTGACATGCCTCCAAAGGAAGACACCACATGGTGGAGGGGCAAACATGGATTTCAGGTGTGCACTTTAGAAAACTTCAATGACTCTAAATGATAAACTCTAAAAACAAATCTTCTCTTTTTCTGAGTCACAGTGTTTTTGAGCACATCAAACATGAATGCCTCCACCTACTGAAAGTGGTTTTACTGTCTCAAACTTAAAGAGGTGAACGCTGCAGGAGTAGTGATTCTGTTTTTGAGGATTCCAGTGGGGGCTTTATGAGAATCAGAATTGTTTTTAAAATATTTTTGTACGAATATGCAGCAGATCATCAGAAGAGTTATCAAAAATATGTAACAATAAATCAAAAATACAATAAAGTATTTTTAATCAACTAAACCCTTGTTGAAAATACAATAAACATACATTATAACTTAACTTTCATAATATAGTGCCTGCCTAGATATTCCCTCTTCAGTCATTAATGTGGGATATGCAAATATACAGACATATATATAGATCATTCCCCAAAATTGCCTCTGTGCCTTAAAACTTAAAAAAGGAATATAAAAAATTTTTATGTTCCTTTGCATATTTAAATTATCTCAAGAAATGTTGAGCCCACCTCAAAGTTCCCTCTTTATTTTTTGAATAGGATTGTCCTTCAAAATCAGCAGTCAACCAGAATTACTAGTCTATGCTAGGTAGTTTAAAGCCACTGTTCAGTGACAGGCTCAAAAACAAACAAAAAAAATATTATAAATTATATTTTAATTGCTTGAATATTATTTAAGGGGTTTTAAATTATTGAATATAACATAAAACTGCCTAAACACCTTTAAAAATTAGCTTTGAAGAAATACTGACTAATTTTTTTGGACCATAAAATGCACTGATGTGGAATGACCCATATACAGGTCTTATTGAACACGCAGACAATACGCTGAAATGGTGTGACCCCCGTGTGACCTCTGCGGTAGGTTTCACAGGCAGCAGCCCCTGTGTTTGTTTTGGCCTGTTGCCCACGCAGAGCAGTGTGCTGGTACTAATGGCTCTCTCTCTGTGCCCTACTGTTTCACACGAGAAAGAAATGCCCTTTTATACTCTCTTTATTTGGACATTACACAAATGCACTTCAAGCCCTTCATGATATTAACATTTGCACTTTATTATTTTTTTAAATGCAGAACCACCACTAGCCAGTTGGGGGTAGTGTGTAGTGTGTTGGGCTGGACCGGGCAACATCTGGCTGCGTTTACTGTCATGAGTGCACTATCAAGTTTAGCTGTTAGGATAGTGGGCCTCACATGGGGGAGCTACAGGGAGTGTGAATAAAGTTTTCAAGGTTTAAAGCTGCTCTACATCACTGTTCTGGCTTGTGTCCATTAAACTTCTGTCTATCTTTTATTTGTTACTCAGAAACCTCAAAAAACATCCATTATTACTGTATAAAGGGTCACATCTCCACAGATCTGACCTGTAACTTGGCCTACAGGTGTCAGATGTTAGTCTTCATCAAAATACATAAATAAGTACCATACTTTGTCTCCCCTTACACCAGAAAAGTTACATATTGCACCTTAAAGCTGAATTGAAGTTTTAATAATGTAAGGACAAAATATTATAACAAACAGCAAAAAAAAAGAAAAAAAAATCTAAATATTTCAAAAATGTAATCTAAAAAATCTAAACCTAAATAATCAAAAAGTGTATACATTTAATATATAATCAAACTGATGTGTGTGTAAGTGATGTATATGTACAAGTTATATTTACTATATTTTATATATCTACTCTATATACAAGAAGTTTGAAGCTGAATTCTTATTGCCTGTTTGCCTGTCCCTCCCTCTCTTCTTGCAGGTTGGCTTCTTTCCCAGTGAGTGTGTGGAGCTCATAAATGACAAAGTGCCACAGTCTATGACCAACTCTGTGCCAAAACCAGGTACGACTGCTCCTCAATCAGAATCAGGAAATGTGTTGAGGACAGGATCACAGATGGAGGTTTATCATTTTTACTAGCTTTGGTGACCACCTGTCCCTCGTCCCACTGATACATATCAAAGTTGGAACTAAACTGTACTAAATTCAGAACTGAACAAGGAATAAACCAGGACTAGAACAGGACTAGCCAAGTCTGGACTCAACTGGACTCAACTGGACCCAACAAGGACACAAGTGTGAACGCGCCGTTAGGTAATGTCTTAGGTAAAGGTGTAAAACTGTAATATAATGTACCATAATCTATTGCTATTCCAAACTCTTAACAGTGTTCTGAAGGACATTGAAAAATCATACGCTTTTATTACATCATATTATTATTTATAGTATTATAAGAAAACATTTATTGTGTCTATACCTTCTCTTAATACACTGCTCAACTTTTTCCACTGTTTGAGGTGATCACCTTAGTTGAACAAAATAACTTATGAAAGTTGAAAATTCTGCTTTTCCTGCTTTTATTTTCGACGTTGAAAGTAGCATTAGCATTTCTGTCTATCTTCCCTTCATTGCTCGTTATTTGCATAGATATGATGTCATAAACGGACTGTAGCTAACCTAGTATTTAAAGGTAAACGTCATCCTTTTCCTTTTAAGTGCAGTTTAATACTCGACTGGCTAACTATGTAAATGACTCAAAGACGACACAGACAGAGTGTTAGGGGCATGTATAGTTAAATATTTGTGCGTCTTTTATGAGTATGAGGTAAAGATGAGGTGTGTGTGAACTTTGAACTGACACTGAACGGCATAGTGCAATCCAGATGAAATACCACGTGTGTAGAAATAACCCCAGACTGTAGATCAATCAGACCACGTCATTTTCTTCCACATCCAAAACATGATTCATCCATGACTCACTTTATGCCGCTCACTTTTAGGCACTGAAATGTGTTTTGTAGTGAAGAAAATGACTAAAACTTAAGACCAGATTAATAACAGTTGCTGGGTTCCCTTTGTGTAGCTCACGGCACGTAATTCAGTAAAGCACTCTCCCGACCAAGGCCCTGTGTCATCCTGCCCTGCCTGTCCATTTTGCTTTCAAAGTGCTTGGATTTGCCACTGTTTTGCATGTTATACAATTACACAGAAGGAAAGCAGGTTGAGTTTCATCTTTTTGCACTAGACTAAATGTGTTTTAAATTGAATTTGTCTAAAGTCTTGAGATCCCTTCTTGCATTGTTAATTTTGACCATTAAAATTAGAATATTATGTTTTGAATAGCCTTCAGTCAAATAACTCTTTCTAGTTCTTACTCTTTCTTTCTAGTTTTAGTTGACGAAAATGCCATGCTAATTTAGTCGACCAACTCCATGATAGTTTTACAATACAATAGTTTTACAATACAATAGTTTTACAATACAATATATTTTAGCATTTTAAATTCTGTTACAGACTTGGACGTTTTTATGGTCTGGTTTGAGGCTCTGGAAATTGGAATTGAAAAATGGAACTTGGATCTAGTCTCCACTTGTTCCTTTCATTTATTTAAGTTTAGTTTAGTAATAATATTTTCTTTGGATAAAATATGACCTTGTACTCAAGAGTTTCAGTCATTCGGATTACTTTTTATTTTGTTTTTAGTTAGCAAAAAGATGATTTTGATTAAATTAACACTGCTCTGTTGCCTTTATGACTAACCCCACTAAAGGATTGTTGTCTGTAAAGGTGCTCTGATAAATAACGTGTTAGTGTCCAGTGGCTCTGTGCATGTTTAACTCGCACACACAGTTTTCACATGTCTTTGATTGTTGCATCTGACTGTGACTCCTCTGCCTCAGCCAACCCCTGCTCTGGCCTGCAGCCTGCTTCTTGGAGTCTCTTCCCTCCGTGTGCGTGTTGGTATATACACATCATTCACCCGCCCACTAACACATATACACTGTGCTATAATGCTTCAGTCTTTGAGTTACTGGATTCAAGTGGCTGTACCTGATTTTTGTTCATGTACTTCAGCAAAGTTTGTCTAGGTCCAGTATGGTTTTACATGTATTGTAAAACCATGTCTTGAAACTGCTGTATACTGTCTGCATTTAATTGCAAAAAACAGGAAATGCAGTGTCAGCATACTAGTTGTTATTAGCTTTACTGTGATTGTAAAACTCCACTTTGGTCTCTGAAAGTTGTGAAAAGCGCTACTGGACTCATTTTGGTGATTGATTAAGATGCTACATATGTGTAAGAAAAGTGAGGAATACGTAAAATAAAAAAACCTTTATTTATCCCACAAAGGCAGGATTCCAGTTTTTCTCATTTTTAACATTGTAAAAATCAGGTACAACACCTTTAAACCTCAAAACAAATTTGACCTAAACAAAATTTGTGTTTTTAACATTTGATTCACTGTTACATTTTTAGTTTGTAATGTCAACTGTTTTTTCTCTTGATTTTCTATGTCTTCATCCATCCTCATCCATCGCTCCATTCGTGTCTGTTGTCCATGGCGCTGTGCACAGACTTGGAGATGGAGAGTGTTACACAGGACAGTACATGGGTGGCCGACCCGCTAAACCACTACAGCATAAGTTCAGGTAGAGCAAAATAAACATTGTGGTTTCATTTGCCCCTAACCAAAACCTAACTTCACTCTGTGTCTGAGGCCTCCTACACACTGGATGCACCATGGCTCCACCTCAGTGTGAGATCTGACGAGCAGCAGGCAACAATCAGCTCTGTTCACGTGCACACCAAAAATGCAATGGTTATCTGATTTCTGGCGATATCAGATTATGTTAATGTCATGTAACAAACATCTGATGTGAGCTATCGCATTTGTTTCTGATTGTTCACACTTGTCCAAGAGATACAAACTCATGTGGCAAAGATGACAATGAAAAAAAATATTAAATTGAGTTACAGTTACTCTGAAAATGCATTGATAAACTGGAACACGCCTCCAGATGTTTCTGATGATCATGTTTCTTTTGTGCATTTGAACAAGATCTAATTATTGGATTGTCTGATTATTCTCGTTATCTGATTTATAGTGAGCATGTCAAAGTACCCATTGTTCGATCGTGAACTGATTCAAAAATCAATCCCCTGTGGAGTTTAGCATCTCACGCAAGGGAAAATTAAAGAAAAAATGTTCTGTGACAGTTTATGATGATGAGATGATGCATCCAGTGTTTGAGGCCTAGTATTTCTGGTTTGTAATTATATACATATTTATTTAAAGGTCCTATACTGTGCAAAACTGACTCTTGTGAGCTTTAAGCCATGTTATAATGTTGTTACCTTATCAAAAATATACCAGGTGTTGTGTTTTGTTTCATTCAAACATGTTTGAGTAATCCTGCATTAATTGGATTGTCTTCATCTCGAGAACTGAAAATGCTCTAATCAACCTTGTCATGAAGAAGTAGTTTTCAAGTTCACAGCCACATTTTATTTTTTTTTTGTAAATATAGTTTGGCAATTCCAAGGCTCAAATCATCAAAATGATTCTAGTGAAGGTGTCTGGAGTTTAAAAACACAGTTGAGCACTTCCTGTATTATAACATCACAAGTGTTTTCTGTTTGAGAGAAGAACTCGGCTTAAATATGCAGGATTTGTGTTTCATGTGTGAATGAAACAGAACCCAACTTCAGATATGTTTGTGATTAGGAAATAACATTGTAACATAGATCAGAAAACGGCATAACATGGGCCCTTTAAATAACAGCTCTTTCTCTAATAGCACTAAAACTTTTAACATGTAATTAATGTGTTCTACTTTGTAATAGTGTGTACTGTATTTGTTCCATTTTGTATTGACTAAGTATGTGTATAATGTAATATTCCCAGTCCCAAGATTAGGTCTCAAGTGTGTTGGAACATTAAGGTCATCTCGAAACCTCCAACATTAAACAGTGAACGAAGAGAAAAGAAGCACAAGAACAAATATAGAATAGAAATCATTAAAGAGGAATTGTGTAACTTTTCTGTTAGAGGGTCTGTGTAAAAATGTATAAAAAAAAACTCTGTGGGTTATTCCTCTTAAGAAACAAATATGAAACAACAAAAATGTTATTGCTTTTTTCTGTAATGTCCCACAGTATAGCTTTAATGCAATCTCACTAAGGAGCCAAGCAAGCAATGCCACAAGGCCACGTTAGTGGTCAGATATGTGATAAGGTTACACCCGCTCACAGTAAGAATTTGTTTTTGAGGTATTTTTGAGAAATAAAACACCAATAACTGTTTAACACAAGATAAATAAGTTTGATACTTTGATACTGTGGAACATTCCATCTCCATAGAGACAAACAGGTGGTAGATCCATTACATAGTTTACCTTTAAATTGCTGTGTTTGTTTTCTATTGAGAGGAAAAATAATTCTCCAGATTTGTAAAGTGTACCGCACATCTGTTCAGCCCCTCCTTAAGGTGCATGCTAATGATTTTGGGGCTGACTTGGGTTTGTGTTTGTGTCTGTTTGGGGCCCGCTCGAAGACCACTGCAGGGGAGCTAGTGCTAGGTTTGAACTGCCCTTGATTTATTTAATCCTTCTACAATGAGGGGCCTGTAAACCCATCCATTGAGCGTTAAGCTTTGTCCTGCAACAGTAAGAATCCCTGTCTCCTCTCCATGGCGACTGAAAGAGCACATTCCTGCAGGGAGCCACACAGCATTGGAAAAAATCTGCCTTCTCTGCTCAGACCCTCCGTTCTTACCACTAATGCTAACCGCTTCATGGCTAACTGATGGTGATGGAAACTGTTAGCATGCTGCATTCACTGTTCCCGCTTTAAAGAAATGCCACAAGAACCAAGAGAAAGCGTGCTTCACTCCATGGGCTTGTTAACGCAGTGTTGAGCGCTATTAACAGCAGAAGCAGGATTTGTTGACATACAGTTAGGCCTGCCACAATAACAACTTGTGAGTGTGAGAGATTTCTGAAGAAAATATAGATAATAAACTGATGCAATAACTCTATAAAACAGTATTATCCCCAGAAATAATACTTTGCATATGCAATATTGTGAAAAACAAAAGTTGTCACAGATTAATCGTGAAATGAAACACTTGTAGTCTGTATTCATGAGTCATAAAAGTTATTTATTCAACCCTCTACATCTTGAATCTAGTACAAAGAAAAAGTACCCATGATAATAATGAAATAATGAGTCCCACAAATGATTAAATGATTATTCCATCTCTCATTTACTGAAATTGATACAGCAATTATAACAGGCATACATCAAATTAAAGATATTGAGATTTGAATAAAGAGTTAGCTCGCTGCTCTCTTCAGACAGAACCACCAGTTAGTGACCCACAGCCAGATGTCTAGAGCCTCCCCGGCCTGTTCATGTCTGGGGACCGGTCATTTGGGCAGCTGCACAGTATATGAGCCAAGACAGCTGGTTATTTGAGCGAGAGGAAGGGAAATGGTGAGAGAGTTTGTGGGACAGCCGAAGATTTGACTTTTTTTCAGAGGATTTCAGATAATTTCCTGGTACGGTGAAACTATGCAAGGCCCCTGTGTAATGCTCAAGGGCTTCACTTCAGACTGTTGTTGTAGACCACACCTTTGTTTGGGGGACATTTGACATCAACTTGCTGTCGGATTATCAAGACTACAAGGTCCTGTCATTTTTAGGGCTGAATGATTTGGGGGAAATATTTATTTGTGATTTTTCTAACAAGCATTGTGATCCGATTTGTGATTTATGTTTTAATGAAATTCTGTTCAAAGTTCACATGTTAAACACATTCAGGACAATTCACAATTCATTTGAACAGATCTAAACTACATGGTTAGCAGTTTTATGCAGAATAAGACAAGCTATTTTGCTATTTGTGGAAAAAATTATAGTACTTCCTTTGTGATTTGCTAAGAGCCTCCATTAAAATTTGATTGAGTAATTTTGCAGTCCTAATCTTTCCCCTAAGTATCATAAATGTATTCTGCAGTTACATTGACCTAGATTGTGAAATGATTCAAGATCATCCGAGCGGTGCTATGTTACTTAAACATCTTAAACTCACGACAGCTGTGTTATTGTAGCGTCTCAAAACCTATGGCTCAAGCAGCACAAGGTGAAAGTTCAGATTTAAGGGTTTCACACGTAACTGCCTGTTTCCAACCTCTTTACAACATAACCCTTTCATTAGTTCGCATAGATGTTTTTCATACTTGTGATGTTTCATACAGTAACAAGGCCAAGTGTGTACCTCTGTGGAAGTAATAAACTAAAGTAAACTACATGTCACTTGAAGTAGTCACATGCAGCAGAGGAAGAGTCCTGACTTTGGTCTTGTGATTCTGGACTTTCAATTAGTCTGACTTTATTTTGACTCACTGTGTGCGCTTAGGGCCCTGGCTAGTTACAGAATTAATGAGATAATACTTTAGGGGGGACCGAGGGGTGAGAGTTGCATGCATTTTGTTCCCAGAGCAACAGTACACTTATATTTGAATAGGATGTTGCATGTTTGTTTTGTAATTGTATAACCACACAATAGGTTCTAAATGCTCCTTTCTCAGTTGAGATACTATTTGTGATCAGTCCTTATTAAGGCAGTCATGTTTTATACAACTGCTCTATGCGCGTTTTGAACCCCTCTCTTGGGGATAAATAGAGTGTTCTTGAAATAAATTGAATGCTATTATACTACTATAATATAATGCCCAGTTGTATATGAGCTATCACTATGTTTGAGGAATTAATCCATATGCTGTCTTTATAAATTAACAGCTGCTCTAGTGGAATTATCTATGTACAACTGAGTGGGTTTTTACCGCTCCACCTGCTAATTCATAATGACAAACATTAATGGAGATGGGTGGACACAGCACAAAGTGCTCAAATAGTTAAGGTTAAGTAATAAATTGTGTTATTTAAGGTTCTATATTATGTAAAATGATTCTTATGAACTTTAAGCCATGATATAATGACATTAAAAAACATACCCAGTGTTGTATTTTGTTTCATTCACACATATGAGTAATCCTTTATTATTAATCTGGCTACATCTTTAAATGTCAAAATGCTCTGTTTCACCTTGTGAAAAAAGCTGTAGTGTTCAATTTAACAGCTCCTTTTACCTTTCTTCAGCAATTCCAGGTCTGAAATTATCAAAATTCTACTAGTGAAAACGTGTAGTTTAAAAACACAGTGGAGCACATCATGTCATGACGTCACAAGTGTTTTCTTTTCTGTGAAAATAACTAATGTGTTTGTGAATGAAACAAAACACAACTCTGTGTATGAGTAAACATCATTATAACAGATTATTGATGGTTATAATATTACTATAAAAGAATAAAACTTTAATATGATTTACAATTGTAGTTGAACTGTCACTATATTTTATTAGCTTTCAGTAGTTTTTAGCTTTTTATGAACTCTTGAACTTGTTGCATTAACTTGAAGCATTAATGCTGTCTTACCCGTTGTAGCACATGAATGCGTCTTCTGTACAAGACTAGTTTGTGTTTTCTCGTTCAATCAATCAATCAATCAGTATCATAAAACGCTCAAAATAAGTTAACATCGCATTACTTCACCGATATTTACGTTACAAATAAATTGCCTCAGAGTTTCGCGTTTATTGTGGTAGGTCGTGGTGGATTCCCATATTTCCGGGAGCACCTGAAGGCAGCGGGAGTGAGCGGAGCTGCGGAGCTGCGGAGCTGACTCACCGAAGAGCAGAGGCAGCGCGCCGCACGCTCGCTCTAAACTTCACTAAACTGTCGCCAAATACCGACTAAAGTCACAGCAAACTTTGTATCGCTGACTTTTCCACGCGTGTTTCGAGACGTGGTGACAAAGATATGAAGTTAGCTCCTCTTGGATTTTTTTTTTCTAACTAAGTCTTGTCATTGAGTCTTATCTCGCGCTATGGAGCCAAGGTAAGAAAGCGGCATGAGAATGGATCAAGTCGTGAAATTAGAATATAAATGCTTATTATTACTTTAAATTACTACACAGATCACATAGTGGATTCAGTAAAAAATAGCTACATAGTCTAAGTGTGGTAGCCTATTTTATATGCTAAGCTTTGGTCTAAGGAAGTCTGGAAAATATTGTTCCCTCTTTGACTGTATGACCAATTTATTTCCAGATTAAGGGAAGGTTCTTTCCAGTTCCACACATATGGAGACTGTATCCGTTTTTCTTTCCTTTTGTGGTGAATATGATATGTTGCCTACATTTGCCCTAACAACAGATTAATGGACTAGAGGTTGTCTACATTTGAGTGGAGATAGCTGATTTAGTTATACTGCTGGAACTAACTACTTTTTTAGTAATTGACTAGTCAGCGATTTTTAGTTACACAGTTATTATATTTCTGTTGACAGTTGTACATTGAGATTTGATACAAAATTAATAAAATAGAGGTTGAAAATGCTGACTTATCGCTTAGACAGAACATTTACTTAAAAATCTGGTGCTTCCCCTTTTTGTTATCAAGAGATTTTGGCTTTGTGTTTTAGAGTCTCTATAGCTCAGACAACAATTACAAATATCAATAAAAATATACTATGACTATTACTATTACTAACATTTTAATATTACGATAGTCACAATTAAATAAATCCAAACAATGTTGCAACCCCAACTCAGATACTAGATATAAATTAGGTAACATAGACCAGTAGTCCAAAGGTCTATCACTGATTTTTGGAAAGTTACATATCTAAGCTTTATATTTTTGTGTGATAGACTTTTCTGAGTTTTAGCTGTACAGCAGTTGTCAGCCTTTGAATTGTACAAACCCTGTGTTGAAAAATGCTCTTTAGATACAGATATATGGATTCATTTTAGTCCTTAGATAGTTTGTTATAAATGTGTAATAACTTAATTCTTCTTTAAGTGCAAGTCTGCGCCTTTTTGCTTCTCTATTATATCTGTGGTCAGTGATGCAGTCAGACTTGGGACAATAAGGCGTTTTGTTCCTCTTATCTGAGGACACACTTTGGTGATTGCTATGAACAGAGGTCACTGTCTCTTATGACTTCCATTTAGCACACACAGTTCTGGTGTTTACATGGCAAACAAAAACATCTAAGGCCTGCCACCATGTGTTGATTACCCATGTCAGTACAGGTCTAGTCAGTTGAAACTCTTTTGAAATTAAATTAAGCCAAAATGAATAACTTATTTTTTCCTCTACTTTGATTTTGCCTTATTAAACACAAATAAAATAGTGTTTCAATATAAATAATAATAATAAGACATTTTAATCATTGCCATTCAATACAAACATAGTATTTTTTTTCTTCTTTAGTCTGAATACAGCTCCAAACCAAATGCTAGACTGTTAATCCCCCAATTAAAAAGACCAAGCTGATCATTGACTATTAAAAAAAAATGACTCCATTCCACTTCAAATCACATTAACTTGCATTAAGTTCATACAAAATGGCCTAGATTTTACTTCCCCATAAAAGTTTTCCTCAGGCCTAAGCAAGTCTTTATAACAGATGTGGTTGTGGTAACTGTATCCTGTCTATTTACATGACAATTTGGTGGTTTTGCTTCAGCTCAGGGGAAGGCATTTTGAATTTACCGCCCCTCTCCGCCCACACAGCGAAGCAGTGCAGAGGCTCTGGGGGGGAGGGGGGAGCAGAGGCTATTGTGAAGCTCAGATGAAGTTGGGTCTGGTCTCGCGTCCTCAGGCCCTGGACTATTTGGAGTAAATGAGAGACACAGAGCTTGTATCAAATATCTCTGCCTTCAGACTGTCAGTTTCACTGCTCTACTTTTGGAGGCTGGATCACTGTTGCTGTTGGTCAGGCCTATCACAATGACAAAGTCTGAAGCACGATATATTTTGCAGAGAAATATGGTGATAAATGATAATATTATACTACTACGTCATGCCACTGACACAAAAACAATAAAGCAGGTTATTTTTAAATATAAAATATGATTAAAAGGTAGGTTGTAACAAATAAATAGCTGATTTAACTAATAATTAGCATGAGATGTCATTTATTCTGCCATCTGGAGCTCATATTGTACATTATTACATAAAAATGGAAAATATCTTCCTACTGTTACAAAGTTGAGATGGGATGTTGTATTAATTAAAATCACTAATTGAATTGCAATCACAGTGCTTGTCAGAAAAATCTCTATTGGACATTTTGCCAAAATGGTTGAGCCCTATATTTGAAACTGTCTCTTGGCTTTGGGATCTGTCTCACTAATTGAATACAAGTACAGAGCTGGAGCACAGAAGAGAGGGCATGATGTTTCCAATTATGCCTGTAATTGTTCCTTTGCTTGTTTGGCCTTGTGTCTCATCACTACCTGGCTTCATTCTGCAAATGGAAAAGCCTTGTCAAGGGTTTGTCAAGTACTGAATCTGTCTTGTTGAAAAGGCTTCATGTAGAGTCTATTGTGTCAACCAGAAAGTATTTAGTGTAATCCATGAATATTACTCAATAGTTTATTGCGGCCATCTTATTTTGCCTTCAGAAATATCTGTTATTATGGCCTGAAATGTGTGGTTCTGTTGTTTTGCACGGCTGAGCAGCTGTTATCCTCTTGACATAGATATTATTCCTAGTTAAAAGTACTTAACTAACTGGACTTAATATATAAAGTTTTTTTGTTTGTGTTTCACAATACTATAATTTAAAACATAATTTCTCTTCTTTTTTAGACAAACATTCAGCATAAAATCATGATATTTATAAAACAACTCAACAACAACTGTGTTTTTATTTCGATATTACTATACACGCAATTGTTCAAATGAGTGTCTAGCTCCAATACTAGATTTAGTATCGATTCATTATCTGATTTTCTATCTACAAATAGTGGAAAAACTAGGATTGCTGCTATAGTAATTAATATAAAACATAATGTTTTGAGTGCATTTAAACAGGAGTTGAAACCAGTGATGTTAAAATGCGATACCCAGCATATGTATTAAGTAGCTCGTACAAAACAAAAGTGATAACACAACCCAGTCTGTCAAATATACATATATATTGAAATTACTGTTACGTAGCTTTGAGCACCATTAAGATCTGTGCCCCTGAGCCTTCATCACACTGACCTTGAGCAGATGCCTCCTCCTCACTTCCTCCTGTCAGCACTGCTTTCTAAATAAAAGCAGTGTTCTTTAAAAGAGGGGACTATAGTCTAAACTTTTCTCCCACAGTCTAAAAACTACCTGGACTATACACTGGCATCACAAAATCACACTTTGCAGCTGTCTTATCATAAACATTTAAAAGTAACTATTTTGGGCAAAGAGGACTTCTTTAAAGATGCACTGTGTAACTTTCCTTGGGGAGGGTCTATCTACCTACTACCTGCTTGTCTCCATGATGAATATTTCAGTGTGACATCAAAAGCATCCATTTAATTAAAGTTGTTTTTATTGCTCAAAATTACCTTGACATACATGCATTCTTACTAGTTAGTAGTTCGTGGGGTCACCTCTCCATAGATCTGGCCTATAATTTAGCTTGGTTGTGTTCCATGCTTGTGTTTATGGAAAAAGACAAGTCCAATACCATATTTTAGCACATTCCAGGCAAAGCAATAACATCTCGATGGAGACGAGCAGTGAGCAGATCCTCCACTAGAAAAGTTACATAGTTACACAGTTACACCTTTAAGATTAAATATCGCGAATAATTATTTATATTCCACAAACTGTATAAAATTAAATAGTCTCCCCAAAATCTATGAGAAACACTGTTAAAGCAATGTGGAACAGCACATAGTACTATTGCACAGTCCTCTCCCTCTCCAGCTCTTATATGAGGCGAGGGCCCTGTCAGATGCCTCCACAGTGAGTAAACAAAGCTGCATCAGCACATTTGTCTGTGGGCACCAAAGGAATTTCTCCCTCAGGGTTCAGTGGAGTCTACTTTACTCTAAAATGTAGTGATGGCTCTTGTTTACAGATGCTAGTACACTCACATAGGTCACTGCTTCTTAAATGAGTGCCCTTGTTTCCATTGGATTGCTTTGGAGTAGATTGGTGCGGTCTGAAAGCGTTTCTATTATCATAATGATTCTGTGCCCGATTCTTTCCCGTATATATTTGAGAAACGTTTGTCTTGCCCTTGTACCTATATGTATGTATAAGTATTTTTTGTTTAGCAAGTCATATGTAAAAGTCCTTTTAAATATATCTTTCTGTTTATTTATGCTTTATTATATGCATGTCAGGTGATGCTTACACTTTGTTTTCATGGTTATTTGACACCAACAGTAAGCTCCTTGTCACTGTTGTTTTGCTGTATTCATCGGCCAATAATTATAGAGTGCTTTACAGTCCAATAATCAAGAAGTGTACGTTAGCATGCAAGTTATTGTTAACATTACCTTCATAGCAAAACTCCACACCTCCTCTTCATCAGACCATCCCAGTCCTGCAGGCTGCCAGTATTTGTTGAACCTCAGAGTGTATCATATAAACAAGACACACTCTAGACCTGGACTGGGCTCAAATCATAGGTGCCAAATTTCACATTGTTGCGAAAATACAGTATTTCCTCAGTGAGTCCTTTGTAGCACCACTCCTATGTGAACATTATAGTCTTGCAGATTGCTTATTCATTCTGTGTCATCCTGGAAGCAACAGAGAGCTGAATATGTTTCTCACCAGGTCATTAGTACATCCCCAATCCCCTCATCTATGCCTAAACCCTTATTGGACTGTCAATGAAATCTGATGACAATAATTTGGCTCCACAGTGTAAAGTTTGTGGAATAGGCAGCAGCATTAATTTTACTTCCACCAAGGAACAAAACATTTTCTCCTGGTTAAATGTTTTCTTGAATTAGTTCATTTCTTTCTCTGTTGGTCCAATCTTTTGTACTCGAATGAAAAAATATTATAGCAATAGTAGTTATAGTAATGGTTTCTGATTGTGAAAATTGTGTTGTCTGACTATTGTGATGAAGACTTACGTTTTGTAACTGAAGTTAGTTAAAGGTTAAATGTGCAATATGTAACTTTTCCAATCTGTCTACCACCTGCTTGTCTCCATGGAGATGTTATTGCATTGCCTGGAAAGTTCTTAAGTATTAAAAGTTTTATAGCAAATTGAAAAACCTGTGTTCAGGAGTTAAAACTTTTACTTGGCCTGGTGACATCACCTGCTTGTCTTCACCTGGATAGACAAGTTTAATGCCAGACTGTGGAACATTCAAGGCAAAAAAGTCACATTTTCATGGAGACAAGTAGGTGGTGAACACTTTGTCCCCGAAAAGTTACACAGTGCACCTTTTCAGTACATGCATCCATTTAGTCAAGCATCCTTGTTTTTAAGCTAACTATTTGAACTGTAAATTCTATGTAGTTCTATCTTTATACTGTTTTACTTTTTAATTCTTTCCCAGAACACATGTAAATTTAATGTGTTTGTTTAGTATGCAGCAGCCGACTTTCATTGTGTTGCATTAGAAGTAACTTGGCAAAGCTAAAGTTTCCACTCTCCAGAAAAGTGTCATTTCAAAATCCCTGTCGTCCTTGATTTGAAGTGGCGCAGGTGAATGTTGTGCAGCTCGACGTTGAGAGCTGAAAATGAATATGATGTTTGTAAATCAGTGAAGGACGAGAACAGGGAGGCTCAGTGGAATCCTTACTGTTTATAATCAGTCAGAGGAATTCGCTTACGACGGTGTTTTTTTCACTGAGGGATAGCTCGACGAGGACACATTGCTTTGATAAAGATTAACTGAAGCTTGTATATGTTTAGATTGAAAAACCACAGAACAACTGAATGAGACCACATCAGACTAGGGGGTTCAGCGTGAAATGATTTATATTGTACATACAATGTTAGAGAATGGGTAAGATGAAAGAAATGATTGTGATTCTCTTAATTAAAATAAATATAAAACAATTGGGAGAATGTTGTGATGAGACTAGAAAAAATTAGCTTCATCTGTGAAATTTTTAAAGTTGCTCTGGTTTGTCTGTTGTATTTGATGAATTATTCTTCATTCTTGAAAGTACTGTGTTTTGTAAATGCTTAAAGGATGCAGCACTTTGTAACTTTTCTGGTGGAGTATTTGCTATCTGCCAGTCCCTAGAATGTTCTACAGAACTTATCATTCATTCATTAGATGGCAGGTGTTTTTATTACTCAAAACGCATCTTGAAAAACATGATCTCAAATTTAGGTGGCACATCCTCTACCAGAAAAGTTACACTATGCGGCTTTGATTTCCATTGGATGCTTGGGAACTTGAGTGAAAATAGTGAAAAATCCCAGCTACTGTCATTGAACCATCAAGCTGATCCACTTTTATTCCCAGTGGAGATTTCTGAGCAAATATTTATTGTCTAGACCATCTCCATTGCCCCATTTCCCCAGATCCATTTGATATTCCCTCCTACAAAAACAAGTATAGTAAAGAGCTTATATGCGCCTTTCCCAGACCCACTATCTGATTAAAGCGCTTTGGGTTTTAAGTCTCTTTTTTGTCCTGTTTTGAAGCGGAGCAGAGGATACTGGTATTGGATGTGGTGGATTCCTTTGTAGTTGCCTGGGAGGTGGTATTTAAGAGGCAGCCTTTTGCTTCAAGGAAACTACACATGCATAAAGGAGAGGTTTGCATTAGAATAAAGCAGGGGTACACAATGGAGCAAACTGCTATGAGGTTACAGAGTCTTTTATTTATTTTATTTTGTTTATTTAAGGATACCCATTAGTCTCTGCAAATGCACAGACTCGAATTACACATTAACGGTACATTAACAGTATATCACATTAACAGTCAATACATAACAGCAACTTCTATAATAAGGGAAATACATATGAGTTAATCACAGTGCTTGGTTAGCATTCATTTCTTGAGGTGTTTTTAAAAGCAGATGATTATGTATAAGTGTCATTTCTTGAGGCAACTTATTCCAGTGAGAAATTGCTCTGTGTATTTATAGTATTTTTCAGTGCATGGGCTGACAGTGAGCCTGAGTAGTAGCAGTAGTAGTGACTGAGTGAACATCTGTATCTAACACGGGTCCCTCCCCTCTCTCCATCTCTCAGTGTCTAAGAAGCACGGAAAGCTGATCACGTTCCTGCGCTCCTTCATGAAGTCCAGACCCACCAAACAGAAGCTGAAGCAAAGGGGAATCCTGAGAGAGAGGGTGTTCGGCTGTGATCTCGGCGAGCACCTTCTCAACTCAGGACACGATGGTGAGAGGAACAGACGTTTACATTATATTCACAATTCAGAATGTGTATTTACTCTTGTTATGACAAGTTCAATCAATCAGTCAAATTTTATTTACTTAAGTGCCTCACATTAAAATCAACACAATATGAAAATATGCAAAACATTAAACAATGAAATAAAACAAGTTGTGCAACACTCATTACTGAGTGTTAAAAAGACAGACTGAATAGATACTTTTGAGCCTTGATTAAACAGGCCAGTGTTATTCAAAGTTATTGATATATTGTTACATTCCCAGTCAAAAGTTTGGACTCACCCTCTAATTCAGTGTTTTCTCTATATGTTTTCTACTTTTTACATTTGATATACATACAGGAGACATCAAAATATATGGCATTAAATGTATGTTATTATGTAGCAAAGAAATAAAATAACTCTTCTAAATATATATTTTTTATTTTTAAGAAAATCCTTAAATTAGCCACTCTGCTTCGTTGTTATTTTTTTTTTTTCTTTGTTAAATAATTTCATATATCTTGCTTCATATATTTAATATCTTCTATATGTATACAAAATGTTAACAATCGTTAATGTATACAAAAATAACATTGAATGACTGGTAGTGTATGTGCGGGCTCAGTCTTTTAAGTGTAACATTCATACAGCTTGAAACACCTGTTTCATGTGTGATCTCAAAAGAGTGATGAACAAACACAGCTCTTTGTTCTTGTCGGTTATTGGGGCCAAAGTCCATACCTTAATTAAAGCTCAGAAATACCTATTGATTTTTCCATTGCACCTGCAGCACTGAGCTGTAATGGAGCCCAGATAAGGTTGTTTAGTCAGAACAGCAAAAAACATTCTCTTTGGTCTTCATCATATAACACTCAGATCACATCAACAACAGCTTTCACACTGCTTTAGTTTACTCGACTAACTACTACCAACTACTGTTCAGTAGCAGGTCCATTCCAACATGGATCCTGCCTTTATTCCTCATTGGTAAGATACATCATAATACTTATTACCCTTTCCTAAAGCAAACCATACTTTAGAACATTCTCCATGGAGACCGATATGTTCGACTTAGACAGACTTTATTGATTCACAAGGGAAATTATTGTTACTTTTATTTTATTTCCTCAATAATACATTTTTAGTAAATATTAATTCTCTACTGAAGTTTCAGTCGCCGCTTTCAAATCATAACTTAAACAAGGTCAATGCTTAAACTGCTTCAAAAATATGAGGACTCCTAATATTTTGACTAGACTCTGTAAGGACACATTCTTCAGTGCCAGCTCTGATTTGACCATGTGGTTTTGAGATCAAAACACATCTCCAGTTCAGAGCAGTGAGTGGGAGCAGATCGCCTCAGCCACAGAGAAAGAGCCCACGACTTTTCTGCGATCCGGCCTTGTTTGTTTCTCAGAATGTGTGGAATCCATCTCAACAGCTGCTCCGGTGGTATTCCCATTTTCTATCCACTCTGAGTGAAGCTTGCGGTGTGGGAGGAGGTCTGGGAACCTCCACACAAATACACACTTCATGAAGATGTTTTTTGCATTGTTGTGGTTTATTGGTAGAAAGAAATAACTTGAAAACTGTGCCTCTCCACAGATCTGTGTTGTAACCTAACTATATGGCATGATCTGCTTTTCTCCATGGAGATAAGTTTAATGTCATACTGCAGAACATTTCAGGCAAGGCAGTAACATCTTCTTGGAGACTAGCAGGTAGTGGAACCATCCTAGAAACGTTACATAGTGCACCTTTAAAGAAAAAACATGCATATTCTCTTCATTTGACTTTACTCCATCAACTTAAAACCACATTTCTGCCCAAACCTTGAAAGGCTGTAATTTCCTCAGGGCCTGGTGTCTCCCTCTCTCAGCTCTGTCTGATCTCTTCGAGGACTCACTTCAAAAACATGAGTCTTCTTTCCTCTTCTTGACCTCAGCGTGCTCGGCTCAAAGACAAATGGACATGAACTGACAAACTGAGTGTTGTATGATGACATATTATCTCTCTTCCTCTCTCCCCTCTCTTTCTATCTCTTCCCAGTTCCCCAAGTTCTCAAAAGCTGCACTGAGTTCATTGAGAAACATGGCGTGGTGGATGGGATGTACCGGCTCTCTGGAATTGCATCAAACATCCAGAAACTACGGTATGTTGAAAAACAGAATTTTTTTTTGTATGTATTTGAGCAAACTATGTACAGATTTGTTGTATAAGCTGCTCTTGTGGTCAAAATATATCCACTGCTTGCTGTTTTCATCTGATTTTAAAGTTTTATTGTCCAATTATTATTTATTAGTAATTATTAAGTCGTACAATTTATATGTAGAATGTACATAATTATTGTTTCTCTCTTAGCTTAAACTTGAAATAAAATGAATGAATCAGTCAATTATTCAGAAGTGCACATTAGCATGCTAGTTGTGAGCTTAAACGTGACAGTGAAACTCAACTAGGATTTGTGAAAGTTGTAAAATATTCTTACAATCAATTTCTCATGGTGTAAGATTTAGAACACTTAATGTTATGCAGTACTTCAGATCTCAAATACTGTTAAACAGTTGAACAAGTACCTGTTTATATAATAATAAGGATGCTCTGAATGCATAAGGTAACTGAGCAATAACTTTGGACCACTGCAAACCATTTAAAATGAACTTATTTTGTCATGTTTTCAAGAAAAATCATTGTGTCGTCTTTTGGAACACGTTAATATGTTTCAGCTTCCTGTTATAGGCAACCATTTGGGGATTTTTCACTATTCAAGACATAGGCGATAGATTTGTTTTTTTATTGTCACTCACTATGGCTACGGTCGTTATTATTCACTATTCTGAAACCAATGGATAGTTTTGTGTTGTAGTATTCCAATTGTTTATCGTCTTCAGAGATTTGGTGTGGCTGCAGCAGAGGCTCATAAATCTAATTGAAACATAAACAACATTTCAAGTGTGAATGCAGAAATTCCACCTTGAATTATGGCCTGTGTAGAAACCCTGTCTTGCCATCACTTCAACTATATGGATAGCTAATTTACCCATTTTGTGTGGTATTTAGAACAAAAACAGGTTGAAGTAAAAAGTAGTTTCTCAACGTTAAGTGAAAGTAGCAAATGTAATAAATATTTCTTTTCTTTCTTCTTTTTTTGTCAGGGATCATGCACAAATTCATAAATCTTACAAAAGAAAAGGTGATTTGTACCAGATTTAGCTACTGTTACTTTTTCATCTGCATTCCCTGAGCAGGTGAACACACATTTAAAACAAAAGGATATAGTTAGATATATTTTCAACTGTCTATTTAGCCATGACAAAGAAACTCTCACTCCCTTCAGCCCTGCAGTTGTTTAGTTGTTATAGTCAGAGGTACACATCAAGTTTTTTTCTTTACAATTAGTCATTTATGAATTCATGTTTTGTTTTTATTTATTATTTACAGTAACTTAAAGGACCTGTACCTAATTTTTACTGTCTTAAAATTTAATAAACAACTAATTTAACATTTTAAATAGTTTGAAACAGCAGAGGTCCAATGTTCCTGACTTGGCTTAAGCATTCCAAGCATCCTAATTATTCAACGCGATGACTTTACAAGCACTTTTCACAACCTTCACAGGGCAGAGCAAAGTTTTGCTCACAGTAATGCGTCACAGTAATGCTAACAATAACTACAATGCTAACCACACGCTTCCTGAGTCTAGGACAATAAAACTCTTTATAATTACATCCAGACAGTACACAGCAGCCTTATTTCAACCTTAAGAGCTGTTAAAACAATGTATCTGTTGCTAGAATGCATGGGAAAAATTTGGGTATAGAATTTTGAATTTCCTTAGGGATATGGAAGTAAAATATAAATATATCTATCTATCTATCGTTTCATTAGAGATAGGGGTTGTTTTGATTGGGTTCTACTAGTTTTTTTTAAATTGTTTATTGTCCCATAAAAACAACTTCTTTGTCATTTTCTCCTCAGACATGAATTTGACTCGGAGCAGATCCCCGACTTGACCAAAGACATTTACATCCAGGACATTCACTGTGTGGGCTCTCTGTGTAAACTGTACTTCAGAGAGCTGCCCAACCCCCTCCTCACCTACCAGCTCTACGAGAAATTCTCTGTAAGTCACTGCACTACGCACAATCATAAAACTCTCACCTCAGTCTCTACTACCAACACGTGATCCTCTCAAACAGCCTTTAACTGCACCTTCTGGTTTCATTGGTCTTAACCTGTGTGAAAAGCGCTAAGAAGGCCTGTCACAATAACACAATTTGAAGTGTGATGTACTGCTGAAGAAAACAGAGATGATAAACAATACTTTTAAAACTGATTGATTATCCAAGAAAGGCAAGGCAAGTTTGTTTATGTAGTACAATACATACACAAAGTAATTCCAAGTGCTTTACAGAATAAGAAAGACATCAAAATCACAATACAAACAAATAAAAAACAGAATAAAAGCCTTTCAGTCATACACACAGCTAAACAGAACCATGTGTGGATTTAAACATTGTCGAATACCAAATATGGTGCTGAAAAATGTATAGAAAAACACTAAATGTACAATATCATTAAAAAGCATGAGCCACAGTAAATCAATAGCAAATGAAACACTTTAGTAGTAGCTAGTCTGTATTTATAATGAAACCCTCTACAGCTCAAATCTTATCGTAGAACAGAAAAATCCCCTGCTACTACAAAGAAATAGTGCCTATAATATTTCGCCTGCAGCAATATCTATACTGGTATCAAATATCGGTGTTGCAAATGTTCGGTTTGGTCAGGTTCATTGCTTGTCTTGAATGTTACAGAGTATGAAAATAAACTTTGTTATCACAATGAAGACAAGCTACTGATAAGATTTATGGAGGAGGTATTTTTGAGCTATAAAACATCTGTAATTTAATATTTACAAAGCAGATGCGTCTAATGCTATATCGTGGAATATTCCATGCAATGAAGTCATCTCCATGGAGATAAGCAATTAGCTAACTGTCCACCTTAGAGTTACATAGTGCATCTTAACTTTTTATCCAATATTTCTCGTTTGTTACATTGTTTGTCTAACTTTTTATTCAACATTTCTTGTTGTTGTTACACTTGTTTGTTGGAACAGAACTTCAGCCAACCATTTTTTACATCAAGTTTTACATACAAGTTTGTTTGTTTTTCATAACTACTGGTTATGCAAATTCTCCAAATGTTATCGGCTGAATTTATGCCACAAACATTTAAAAATAATAGAGAATGTTTTACCACACCCTGTCATTACAATGCAACAAGCCACTTTTCTGTAATGTCCACACAACAGTCCGGCCTCTGGTGCAAAGTAAATGTTTGGTGGTTGTCATGGCAGCGGCGAGGGCGGTGGGCTGTGGTGATTGTGGTCTTCGACAGATGTATTCTCAGTGATCTTTTAAACAGCCCCAAACGTGAACCTACTGATCTGTGTTTATCTGCTGCTTAAACCTCAACATCTCCCAATTTCCTCTGGCCCTGAAGGAGGCTGTATCCGCGGCAACTGACGAGGAAAGGCTCATCAAGATCCATGATGTCATCCAGCAGCTTCCTCCACCGCATTACAGGTAACGGAGGCGCCACACTGCCATCTTCTGGTCATTTAATGCACTCCACACTTACGTTTACTGGTGCTAATGTGAGCCTATTTTAGTCCTGATGTAGGCTTGGTTTAGTCATGTTCAAGTTCTTGTTAATTTTTTTTAGTCCCCATTTTATTTTAATTTTGATGTGTGAATGAGTTGAGGCCATTAAAGGTGCTGAATTCTGGTGTTGAGAGCTGGTGAGCTATTGGTCTTTCTTTGTGGAGTTTGCATGTTCTTCCTGTGTCTGTTATATAAATATGAAAAGTTATATAAAGTTATATAAATATGAAAATAAATGGACAGCTGTTCTCGAGATGCTGAATTATAATATGTTTAGTGTATAGAGCCTATTGTCTATTAATGACCTCAAAAAGGTCTGATCTTCCACACAAGAATATCTCAACATTTTGTGTTTATTATTACAGTGCACACATTTTAATACTTGAACCTCGACATTAACAGACATTTGGAAAATTTCTGTTGCATTGTTAAAATATTGTTATTGAGATTGAGATCAAGATATAAATTTTTGTCCATTTTGCCCAGAACTACCTCTGTATTTTATATAAATAAGAAAAATATATCAATACAACTGTCAATTTTCTTTAAACAAACTAACTGTATTTAAATAAATGTTTGAATTCTAGGACCTTGGAGTTCTTGATGAGACACCTTTCTCGCCTGGCAACATTCAGCTATGTCACTAACATGCACAGCAAAAACCTGGCCATCGTCTGGGCTCCGAATCTGCTGAGGTACAATGTTGTGCTTTTCCCATAGAATGAAAGCTTGCAGTCAAACAGTACAGTATCCTTATATGTGGCTCTTGTGCTTTTGTTGTGGTTTTGCTCAGGTCTAAACAGATCGAGTCAGCCTGTTTCAGTGGGACTGCAGCTTTCATGGAGGTCCGAATACAGTCTGTAGTGGTGGAGTTCATTCTGAATCATGTGGATGTTCTCTTCAGCCCCAAACTCAGCTCACTCATACGAGAAGGAGCAGGTACACACACACACACACGTTGGGTTTTCATTCTAACTCATATCTCAACTTTAAATCATGTATTAATCTAATAGTAAAGGATTTATTTGTCAGGGGGACCTGATTTTTGTCTCCATAAGGGAGGCAGTTCCCTGTGATGTAATAAAAACTGTTCGTACACATGCATGCTATGTTTTTATAATTTGTGGACACATTGATTTGTATTAATTTCCTGGAGACTGATCCTAACTTTAGTATCCATAACAAATAGCATAGTCACTACATGCCTGATGTTCTCCTACCATGATTTATTTTAACCCTTATCTTAAATTTAAATCATGTATCTGATCTAATAATAAAATATTTATGTCATAGGGACCTGTTTTTGTCCCCATAAGGGAGGCAGGTCCCCATGATATGAGTGTGACACAGATGGATGAAAATGATAATGATGATTAATGATGATAAAACCGCGCCAACACACACAAACCCACACTATGCTATGCTCTGTCCCCTCTCTGATAATCTGCTGTTTCTTATCAGGTCATAACTCTCTGTCGCGCCCAAAGTCCCTGCTGGTCTCTTCACCCTCCACTAAACTGCTGAGCCTGGAGGAGGCGCAGGCTCGGACTCAGGCCCAGATCAACTCCCCCGTCACCGAAGACAGCAAGTACATCGAGGTGGGCGAGGGTCCGGCCGCTCTACAGGGAAAGTTCCACACTGTCATCGAGTTCCCAACAGAAAGGTTTGTACAATCCCTGAATATGGTATATGTTGTGTTATAGAATTTGTTGGGTTCTATATAACCCTATGGTTAGATTTATTTTTTTGAAATAAATAACCAGTTATTTGTTTCATATTCACTCCAAAAACTTTCCATATTAATCTCATGTCTAAAACAATAATCACATCTTTAGAGTTGAATAATGGCTCCACTTTCAAAAGCGGTTTTGAAAGAATTATTTCACTTATACTGACATTGTTAAGTCTTATGTCAGTTTTTATTTCATGTAGATAGGTTCGGTAATTACAGGGATAATAACCATAAACCAGGACTGACAGTCAAACTAGCACTTAATCCTTGTACTAAAAGATGTGTCTCTTTCATTCAACAGGAAGAGACCCCCTAGTAAGACCAAAAAGTCTCCCGTCGGGAGCTGGCGTTCCTTCTTCAACCTGGGCAAATCGTCCTCCATGTCAAAGCGCAAGTTACATCGCAATCCCAGTGAGCCCAATGAACTGAAGGCTATGGCACTGGCTGGTAAGACATGAAACTGAGATAAAAACATGAAATATGGTTAAACTATATGTTATTATTAATATGTTATTGTGGCATTTTATTTTTGTGATTTTATTTTGTGATTACAGGAGGTAGAGGAGATACAGCCACTTTAAGATCAGCCAAAAGTGAAGAGAGTTTGAGTTCTTTGCACAATGTAGAAGGTAATTATTTTCTTTTCCCATTAATAGAAGAGAAACCGTGGTGGCCCCCCATTTTTGCCTCCATAGTCAAAGCTTTTGCCATGGTCAAGGCTTATGGTCAACAGTTTATAAATAAATTGTAAATTGTATAAAAGAATAAATTGTTAATAGTATGATTCAAGTATGGTTTGCTTGTGCCACCATAGTCTCAGTATAAACTGGAAACACTGCTTTCTCTGCATTGTGTAATCTTGTATAAAAATGCTGTTTCTTATAATACGTTTGTTCTTAAAGGAGAGTCCAAAGTGTACCGTCCCAGGCGCCCTCGCTCCAGCAGTGACGCTCTTTCCGCCTCCTTTAACGGGGACCTGCTGGACACTCGGCAGCACTGTAACTCCTATGATAATCTGGATGGGACAGAGGATAGCGACGGAGATGAGGGGCCCATCTGTGTCCCTGCTCTCATCTCTCCCCCTCGCTCAGCTGGAGAAGATGTGGACCTGAGCCCTCCGGACATAGGAATGGCCTCCCTGGACTTTGACCCCATGTCGTTCCAGTGCAGCGCGCCTGACACATCCTATGCCTTTCCTTTAGAGGAGTCACCCATGGGAGCAGAGGCCTCTACACTGAAGAGGAGCAAAACCAATGTGTCTGAAGTCCTCTCTGCCTCTTTTCTAGGCAATATGAGCACTCCTGTTGTTGACTACAGGCCCACTGCCGGGGAAAAGCGCGAAAACAAGAAGATGACCATCTCCTATTCATATATAGACAAACCAACACAGGCAGTGTCTCCGATCAAAAGTGCGAAAAGTACAAGTGTGACAGGCTTTGCCACTTCAGAGCTGCTCTCTTCTGCAGCTGCTGACAAAAATGCATCTGGACAGTGTGTCTCTGCTCAACCATTATCCCCTCCATCACTTCCCACAGACTCCTCTCCTCTGATGGGCTCCGTGCTGCTGAGGCCAGTGGAGCCTTCGCTGAGTGAAGCTTTTCAAATGGAACTGCAGTCCAAACTGGCAGCCTTTGACAGTGAAGACAGAGGAGATATGAAGGGAGAGAGTGGCTCACTGCCAGCCCCTGTCTGCACCAAAGAAGGTACCGTATGGTGCCTTTAACATTGTCTGACTCTACAAAGAACAGTGTCTGTGGTTTTATGCACGCTCAAATATTAAATTAAAATGACATGTAAACAGCATAATCATCTAATGTCATTCTGACCATGGTCTAACAACACACATCAAATTTTGCAGTTTGCATTTAAATCAACTTGAAGGGTACATAAATCAGAAAATAATTAAATTCTGTTGGGCATGTAAACAAAGCCACTGTTGGATTATTAGATTACATATTTTGTATTTCAGTAAATTAAATCCTAAAAATTAAAAAAGTGCTTTTCTGCCTGATTGTGTTTAATCATAAAAGCTGAATCTCTTGTTTGTGTGTTGTTTCCAGGAGTTGTATCTTCAGACTCAAAGGAACTCCCCTGTCATTCCCTCAGCACTGCCCCTGCCTCTGCCACCACCATCCCTGCCCCTGCCCCTGGCTCTGCCTCTGCCACCGCTCCTGCCTCCGCCCCTCCTCCTCCTCCCAAAAACCCATCCCGGATGTTGACCCTGGCTCTATCTGAATCTTTACAACCAGTGTCAGCCCAGTCCCACTCAGAGCCCCTAACACCAGTGACACCAGTGACGCCACTTACTCCATCGCCTCAGGACTGCCCCATTTTGGTCCAACCACCACAACCTGCCTCAGAGAGAAAACCTGAACAGGAAACCTCTCCACTAACAAACAGTGCTGCTATGATGACCACAGTCCCATCATCTCAACCCTGTTCTTCTACCCCTGTCTCAGAAAAGTCCACGGTCAACAGCACCATCCCAGAGACCTCCACCACCCCGCCCCAAATGGATACCAGCCCCCCAGATACACCTGTGTACAAATGTTCCCCTCTCGTGCTAGAATCCTCCCCCAACATCAAAAGTCCAGAGAGGCTGCAGACATCTCAAGTCTGCACATCGTCCAGCACCACTCCAGCCATGACCCCTAGTGGCAGCTTTAAGGCTTTGCAGTCACAGCCCACTCCAGAGGTCATCAAGGTAACTACTGCACTACTGCATTTTGTAAAGATAATTATTTAAAGTACACTGAAAGAAGGAAGTAGAATTTTTGATCTAATTTGTACTCAGACTGAAAATTAAACCAGGGTAGACTCAAATAGGGTTAGGCATTTATAAGTGATTCACTTCAGCCTAAACCCCTTTGGTCACTGTTTTGTTTGAATCATTTCTAACCGGCTATGAAGTACTTGTTTAAAGTACATGACCGAAGAAAATAAACTACTACTACTTCTACTACTTCTACTACTTCTACTACTACTACTACTCACACCAGCCTCCACTTCCCATCCCAAAGCGTCATATAGTGATACACATGACTCTTACAAATTTACAATAGATAAAATGTTTTCTCATTAGATAGACAAGATTTTTTTCACAAAGGAAAACAGAATTTATTCATTTAAAGAGGAAAAACTTTGGGTATGTTTAGTAATATGTACTATACTATAACTCAGTGTTTTCTTTTCAGGTTAAACCAGAGCCTGTGCCACCACCAACACTTCCAAAGCCAACAGACGTTCGCCCTCCTCCTGCTTCACTGCCCAAAAAATCACCTGTGTCTCTCCCACCACCGCTCACCTCTACTCCAACGCAAAGTCAAAACCAGAGCTCCCCCCAGCCTCAGACGAAGCCCACCCCTCCTGCACAACCTGAGAAATCCCCAGCTTCTCAAACACTTTCCGAGACTCTGCTTCCCCAATCAGTGCCTCAAGCTGTACCCCAACATTTGCCCCAAAATGTGCCCCAACCTCAGCTTACCTCCAAGGCCAGTGCCCGCGTAGCCCCCACTTCAGCAGAGCCTGTGGAGAAGCCCTGGGAGGCCATTAAACCAGTCCAGCCCAGCACTGAGTCTCATGTCTCTAAACCTCCAGCTCCTCCGGTCCGTACCATGGAGAGCAAACTAGCAACAGCTGCACTTAGCCAAAGCGAAGCCCCATTTCATGTTCTTGCCGAGGGGCATCCAGAGGAGCCAGCGCCCCACCATCCTCTTTCCCCACGTAAATCAGGCCCTCACCAGCCCCCCTACATGTACCACACCAAAGCAGAACCACTAATGGAGCCCCCCGGGCCTGCCTACTATCACCAGAGGCCTGCTCCAATGGGCCCTCAGCCAATGACGCACCACTACAGAGCAGAGAACATGACCCCTCACCCCTCCTATGTGTCTAAGTCTGAGCCTCAGATCCCCTACACCGCCCGACTAGACCGGTACAGCACTTTAGGCCCACGCTCTTACCACCACTCCATCAAGTCCAGAGGGAACCCCAGGACTGTTTACATGACGACAGGGCATCAGGGCTACGGCCACGACCGCACTCATAGCTACGCCACCATCCGCAGAGTGCACTCCATGCACGTGCCCTCCACCATCCGCTCTGTGCCCATCCAGAGGACAGAGGTCCCTCCGGACGATGAGCTGTACTTCTGCCAGCGCCCTGTATATCCCTGTAAAGCCTATCAGCAGCAGCAGCAGCAGCAGCAGCAGCAGCAGCAGCAGTCCTCCTCACAGGCAGACTACCACGTCACACAGCTGCAGCCGTACTTTGAGAACGGGCGTGTCCAGTACCGCTACAGCCCATACTCGGGCTCAGGGCCTGTGGACGCCCCCTTCTATGACATAGACCCTTATGGCACTATTCGTGTGCGTCACTTCCACTCCTTCAGAGAGCCTGGGCCAGGGCGACCCAGAGCAAAGACCACAGGATACCACTACCTCGCGCATCACGCTGGGCCTCCTGCCAAAGAGCACAGCTTTGTCAGCAGGGACATTCCCCCAAACCATGGGCCCAAGGAGTCCGCCTACCACACATGGGACGCAGAGGAGTCTGAGCGGTACCGCATGCACTCAATAAGGAGAGAGAGCAGAGCACGACAGAAGATCAAAGGTCCTGTGCTGTCCCAGTACGACAACGTGGGCCTCTTCCCCCCCTCAGACCTATCAGGCTACGAGACCCTGCACCTGCGCAGTAAATCAGACCCAGGGAAGGCTGTGCTGGTTACAGCTGAGAGCAAAGATGGACGCTACCTCCCGAGACACATCATGTCTGACCCTGAAGCTCTCATGTATATGGAAACTGACAAACAGGGAAACAGTGTAGGGGACAAGTCTGATGGTCTCACCAAACCATGTGGGACCAAGAAAGTCCCGTCCTCTCAATCCCACCCTGGAGCTCTGAGCCACAGCGTTTCACATCAGGACTCTCGTCACCCTGAGGACAAGCTCCAAGAGAGGGCCAAACACTGGCAGCAGGAGTATCCCAACAAGAGGAGCCTCCAGTCACGCTATGACTGCCCTGACCCAGACCTCCCCCAGAGCAAAGCTAAAACAGCCAGTGGTTACCACAGCTCAGAAGATCAGCCCCGAGACGCCCCTCGAGAAGCCCCCCGCAAACCGGAGCGCTCCCACAGTGTCCGAGAGCACTACAGCCAGAGCAAACCTGACCTGGAGCGGGAGTATGCTTATCAGAAACTCAGTGTGAAGACTGCACAGTCCCACTATGATAACCTGGACGACTATCACCCTGCACCTCAGGCCCCTCCTCAGAAACGTGGGGCTCCAGGCTCCTACCCCGGTCCAGGCTTTACAGTGAGCCTCAACAGAGCCTACTCCACCGCACTGGGGCAGGGCGCATTCATTCAGACTGAGCTGGGCCTGCAGAGGCCAGAGACTGAGATCAGAACAGAGTGAAGCGCTTTAATGACATGTGTGGTCTTTATCTGTGTAAAAAGACTGAACGGAGCCATGGGTGAGCAGCCTCTGCAGGACAGTGGACTGTTGAATCACCAAACTTTTTGCTCCTCTGTATTTTTAATAAATTGTACAGAACATTGTAAGACTTTTTACAGAGTCCTGGATGTACCTGAATTTATTGTGATTTATTGAGACATGTCATAATTGTATATGAAAAATGTACGGTACAGTGATTAGGCACTACAGAAATGTAAAATATAAATACTATACTATATAGAGATCTGTATATGGATAGACACACTAGTAAAGGGGTGGATTGTATTTCAGTTTGTTTAAAGGTTTGGAGCGAGGATCAGTGGGATTACAGATTGCATTTTAGAAATGCATGCACTCTTACAGAAAAGTTCTGTGGACTTCACTATCTATTGCGTTCTTGCTGGATGTTAGAGCACAACTTATTGAAGGAGCAAACCTACATAAATGATCTTTTACCTGATAAAACAGTTAAACAGTTATACAGTTAAGCAGTAAATATTGTACTTGTTTCTCTCCAAGTATCCAGGTTTAGTGATGAAACAAGCTACAGTTATTTGATTTCAGTTGGGGTTTTTTTTGTTTTTTTTCTGTGACTGTGCCATTTCTGTACCTGTATGTGTGCTATAAAATGATTTGTGTTTCCTGGGGGATGTTTTGGTGCTTGTCTGTTCTTCTGTGGAAGAGGGACCAATAGTTTGGCACAGTCTCAGCTCCACTTGCACAGCGCTATTGGAGGGAGAGATAGACTATTACGTGTGGCACCTTTAAATGTGCAAGATGTTTTTGTTTTTTTCATTTCTCATTAGACGGTGGTACTCTGGTAGCATGGACTAATACAAGAATAAAGCTGAAAATGTGTACCCTGAAACTGTAGGGTCAAGATGCTGCTTTGTCCATCAAAAACAACTCGGTGAGCCTTAAATATTTTCCGAAGTATATGTTGACTGCTGTTAACTATTTGTTCCAATGCACAAACATTAAAATACTTTTGTTGCTTCCTCAGTTTGGGGTGTCACATGGTATTATAACTAACTCATTACACAGTACTATGCTAATACGCTAAGACATTGGTGGGTACAGACATAGCTCTAACTTGTGTTCAGTACTTAAACAAACATAACTTAATCATTAACAATAAACTATGTAATTATCCAGGTTAAATGGCTGTCCCTAAGCGCTCGGGTGTTGCTCCTCTTGCCTTATTTACTGCCTCAAGTGGGGCAAGGATATAAGGTTCAATCATGTACTTGAATGTGAAAATCATAGTATCTAAGGTCACGTTGAAAATAAAGCAATCTGTTCAGAAATAAAATTCATTTTAGGACTGTTTTTACTCTCCGATGCTGTTTAAAGTTATTCTCATCATGTATTTAAATAGTATAGCTGGAAGTTACTGTTCCTTTAAAGCACTGCAATAAATGAGTAACTCAACACAAAGTCAGCCAAAGGTTTGGGGACCTCTGGGGGTAAGAAAGCACTTAGCAGGGGGAATCTGCTCATTGCAGATTAGAAGTGAGGTGATACTGAAACAACATTTTTTGCGTGTTTTTATTTTTGTTTTGAAGAAAAAAAAATACAATAAAACATACAAATGTAAAGTAATAATACATAGGCTACTATTTTTTTTCTCAGCGTTCGGTAAAAGAGTAACTGCATTTTAAAAATATATATAATAATGGACCATTTACTGTGTGGGTAAATTGTCTTTTTGCTGATAAATAAAACAAAGAATTATGAAAATACAATATCAAAGTTTCATTTCATATATTTTTCTGCCGTTGTTGCATGACTAAATTTTAGTATTACGCATTACGTACGGAGGTATTTACTGTTTTAATACACGTGCATTATAATGACAGAAAACGTATACAGTATACAAATGGATATTTACAATTTCTTAAAGAAAAACGTGGGAAATTAATATTGGTTAATTCTTGATATATTTTCCACCTACTAAGTTTTGTTTTGTTTAATTCTGGTTGGGTGCAGTATTTTTTTTTTTTTTATCTTTTTCAACAACAGAGATATTTATGGCTTTATTCCAGTATTCCAGTCACGGTGTTTAATAGTGTTAAAATGCTGCGTTAATGAAAAGTAAACTACAATGTTTACAAAAGTTGGCAGATGCTTGTTGGAGACAGATGATTGACACCGCCGCCATTTTGCTCCAGCTCTGCTCCATTGTGTTGAGATAGTAAATATCTGACACTGCCACACAACCACAACACACTAGTTTCGCTTCGAGAAAAAGACCCAAATCACCCTCGGTAAGTCACATTTTTTATCATAATATTTCAGCTCAGTCACTCTAGTCACTGTTTAATATAGAAATTGTCAGAATTGGTGTGTTTTTAGTATTAAAATAGCGTCTTTTTTCGACGCTGGAGAGAGAAGAAAAGCTCTGATGCACAAGCGGAGAGAAACGCGGCTCTCCACTACCGAAATATGTGCTCCACATTCAATGCCTATCTTTACCACGCTGGTTCGCTCCAATTTTAACATATTTTAAAGATCCCTGAAGCTTAATTGATAGTGACACTTGTTTATTATCATCTGCTATTATTTCATGTGTTTACGTGGTGTAATTTCTGAGAAAAATGTCAAAGTTTATGTCCTGGTTTGTGCCTGATATCGGTGGATTCGTTTGGGTCTGCGGCCATAATCCTTGCGGTAAGAGGCGGGACTGTGCTTGAAGTCCCGCCCTAAAACGGTACAAGACGCGCTCTCATTGGTTGAAATTCCAGGTTTATTTCCATCTGGCTAATCTGATTGGTGTTTCTATGGAGCCACGGCGGATTGGTCTGACTGGGTTTGTGCAGCGGCTGCGAGACAAGAGCAAAAGTTTTTAGCGGCGATTCACTCAAAAAAACTGTAAACAATAATACGGTGTCCCATCAGATTATAATGGGGCAAGTATTATTTATATTCATATCTTTCATATGCAATTTGTGAAGCATAAATGTCTCTTGGACACAATATGTTTTTTTCTCTTACCAAATAAATAGACTAAAACGTTTTTTCCTTTTTCAACACGCATCATTACTATGAGCAAGCATCCACCTGCTATTTTCCATGACTAAAATATTCTACAATATGGCAGGACACTGTATCTATTGCCATAGAATCATGCAGATAACGTGTCACCTCCAGAAAGTAAAAGTTACATAATCACCTTATGTGACTTTTATGGCATTTACAACCTGTATGGAGATATTTTTGTATTGTCTGGAATGTTCCAGAGAATGACATTATAAGTATCTCCATATAGACAAGCATGCAGCCCATCTGGCAAAGGTGCAGATCAGATCTGTGGAGATGTGACCCCTCTTACAGTAACAATGCATGTCTTTTCTATACTGTGGAACATTCTAGGCCAAGTAATATTATCTCAATGGAGATTAGAAATACGGCAGAATATACAGACCGTCATACACTTTTTGTAATCCATTTCAAACACTGTACAATTCTTTAATGCACATAAAACATTGGCCTTATATAATGTAATGTTCTTTTCCTTTCTTGTGTAGTGACCCTTTGTTGCCATGGCTCGTACCAAGCAGACCGCCCGTAAGTCGACTGGAGGAAAGGCTCCCCGTAAGCAGCTCGCCACTAAGGCTGCGAGGAAGAGTGCGCCCTCCACTGGTGGGGTGAAGAAGCCTCATCGTTACAGGTAAACTATACAGATCAACACACCCTTCACAAAGCTTTATTTTTATTACGGCTGAGATCAACTAGAGAAGTGTCGATTAAAGTAATTTAACTAAAATCGTGATATTGGCAAAAACTGTAGAAAAAATCATAGTTTTCCTTCCTGATTTGAAGGGTTTTGTGAGAAACTTTCCCTATTCAAAAATATCTATAACATTTTGATTTGAACTGAGCTACTGCTTTAACCAACAAGGATCGTCACCAGGGCAAATCTTTCAAATCCTGAAACCCATGAATACTCAGAAGTACTGGTAAATCTTTATTGTCTTGTCACTTGAAAAATTCCAACTCTCGCCATGCTTTTTCCTTCTTAATAAAATAATTCTAATAATAATAAAGCAATGAATCAATTTAACAACTAAAAGGACCACAGCCTTAATGGCCATATGGACCACTCCTCTTGTCCTGGTTGTCTTAAATGTGATTTCTCTGCTCCAGGCCTGGTACTGTTGCTCTGAGAGAGATCCGTCGGTACCAGAAGTCGACGGAGCTGCTGATCCGTAAACTGCCGTTCCAGCGTCTCGTCAGGGAGATCGCTCAGGACTTCAAGACCGACCTGCGTTTCCAGAGCGCCGCCATTGGAGCCCTGCAGGTCTGTGTGTAAGACCACGAAACGGGGTGGGGCCAGATCTGGTGCCGTAAGACATGACAGGATTAAATATCCACTACATTTTGCACATGTGGAAAATTAATACTTGAGATTTTCTATTCTATGTGTTGTTATTTGGACTGGACAAAACACACGAAACCACTCTGGAACTTCACATCTGAACATATAACTTCTATTTCCTTGATTTTCACTGATGTTTTAGTGTCTTCTTGTTTGTAAAGCTTCTTTTAGTGTCCAAAAAGCTCTATATAAGTTTGATGTAGTATTATTATTATAAAAAAGTTTAGTGCTTGTGAGTTACATCTCTTAAGAAGCTGTAATTAAAAAGGCAGTGCTACATTGACAACAAAAATATTGAATTTTAAGAAATATGAGGCCAAAATTGTGTTAAAATATATTTGTTATAAAATATTTGTTATTTTTAATTCAATATTTTACCATGGAAGTCAATGATGAACACCGTCTCACACTCACACATCAATTATAACCTAAAACAGTGAATTGTGACATAAAACAGTGAAACATTTTGCAGATTAAAGATCGAACAGTGAAATAATGTAAAAATCTTGTCTTCATGGAGCCACTGTTGTGTCTCCTTTTGTGAAATTGTGCTTTCCCATGTCCTCAAATCGTGCTTCCTGTTACATTGAGTCACGGTGTTACGTTGAATCATCCTTTTTTAACCCTTTGCTCCGTCGTCTTTCTGCAGGAGGCCAGTGAGGCGTACCTGGTGGGTCTCTTTGAGGACACTAACCTGTGTGCCATCCACGCCAAGCGCGTCACCATCATGCCCAAAGACATCCAGCTGGCCCGTCGTATCCGTGGAGAGCGCGCTTAAAGGCCCCTCCTCTGTTTTCTTTACCTCTCCTGCCCCCTCGCTCCTGTGTTCTGCCCCTCCCTCACCCCCTCAGCCCAAATCGCCCGGCTTCTCTGTAGACATTAGAGTAATCACGTTAAAGAGATAGATACCTGTGAAAGTCTAGTCTCTGCTAGTTTTGTTGTCTTCACCAAATGTTTTAGGATACCTTCTTTGTGCATGTTAAGGGTTTTTCAGATCAGACTTGCATGTGAACACGGTCACATTTGTATCTTAATGGTCTAAAGGAGCCAGACTGTTTTAAGTAAGAGATCATTAAGAGACATTTGTGTGAGAAACAGCCCGGACTGGGATGTGGCTGAGGGACTAGTCTGCTTAAGGGGAGCTACAACTTCCACAGCAGGGTGCTAATAAAACTAGTCCCAAGGCCTCAGAACGGCTGAACCTTCCTCCCCTCCCCCCCCTCCTCACCCGACTCCCC
>KN519275.1:45551-56376 GCA_000787155.1 Scartelaos histophorus
GACTCCCCCCTCCTCACCCCCAGTCCCCCCTGTGACCTCTGACCTCTCGGGGAGCAGGAGGAGCTGGTTCACTGTTTCCACTTGTGAACATGTGAGCTTTGATTTGTCTAACTTCTTGTACTCAATACACATGAATCTCTTGGTTGCTCAAGACTTGATTATTGTTGTGGATATGGTGTTTATTTTATTATTTTTTACACATGATTAATGACAAAGTTTTGTTTTCTTCTGAAACAATATCGAATAAGTGCAAAATCATTGAGGATATCAAGATTGCTTTTAGTTTGGTTTTTGTTTTCCCCACAGTGACTAGCTTTCCAGTTTGAGGAAGCTTTGCAATTTTCCCCTTGCAGCCACACAGGGGCGCTGTGTAACATTTTTTCAGATAAACCCTCTCTGTCCATGAGCTCTACTTTTGCCTGCTTCCCATTGTTCACCTGAGTAGTTCCGGCTTTCATAATGACGGCACATACTGCATGTGGGTTCGTATGTCCCTCCTACATCTGTACATCTGAGGAGAAATAACCAGTCCAATTTGTGATACACAAAATAACCTCATTTAATTTCTTCTATATTTTTACTTCCTCAGAAATTTCAGACGTTTAAAAGCTGATCTTTGTATTTTCCAAATTTCTCATATGATGGTGGTAATAAACAAATAGATGTTAAAACAAACTTGTGGTCTGTTTTTTTTATCCTCTAGTCTTGTAACTGAGCGATTCAACTCTGAGGAGACAAGAGGTGGAGGCTGATGCACAATAACCAGAAAAATAACATTT
Source organism: Scartelaos histophorus (assembly GCA_000787155.1). Lineage (NCBI taxonomy): Eukaryota > Metazoa > Chordata > Actinopteri > Gobiiformes > Gobiidae > Scartelaos > Scartelaos histophorus. The sequence goes on from KN519275.1 coordinate 46,331, forward strand.
TTAAATTATTGTTCATTTTAATAACTAAAGGTTATTTGCAAATATTATAACTCTTTTTATATTGCTTATTTTGGGTCAACTACAGATATTGTTTCCAAACTCCCCCTAGTGGAGCTTGTCTAACATGACTCTGGGTCTAGGCTCAGTGACGTCATTGATAAAACAGGAAGACTTATAACATCACCTTTGCTGTTATTCGTCTGTCCAAAACTTACTCAAGTTTAAACCTCCTTATCAAAAAGTGGACATGTAATACTGTTGCAGTTCCTATATGAACGACTGTCATACAAAACCATCCAGAATTATTGTCACCAGAACGGCCATAGTCAGGCACTATCTAGAGGCCTATTTCTTTTTATTATTATTTTTATGTTATTAACTGTATTCTAGTTAAATTGTTTTCTGCTTTAAATTCCAATTAGACCTATACTGTTCATAATAACACTATATGATACTTTGAAAATGTACTTAACATGTTAGAGTCAATGACAATGACGTCTGCCCAACAGCAATTTCTTCAGTTAAAAAGGTTCAGATTTCATAATAATTCCCCACATACCTGTAGTACCTCTGACCTCCATGGAACCAAATCATTTTTTCAGAAATCATTATTTATTCTGCAGGGTTTTTGGACTTAAAGTGTTAAAATGTCATGTGATGCGACTGTCCGCCCTGAACTGATGATTTTAACATTTCTTTTAAATGACTCTAAATCTAATCAAATTATTTTCTTTCTTGTAGTCCCACATGAAATTTTGGCTTTCTTGAATAGATATTTCATGTTCGCGTTACTCAGAATTTGATTAAAATCCCAACAATGTTTTAGAAAATAAAACAATTTTAAGGTTATTCTCAGTCGCACCACATGACATTTTTTAAGGTTGTGACCAATTAATGTACATTAAAAAAAACCCACTAAAAATGCTTAATATAAATGTCAAACATAGATATATGCACCTGACATTGTAAATATTTGAAAAAGTTCAATAGAAACTAAATTAAGATTTGCCTGTTGCCTTATACATCAAATACCTTAGGCCGAAAGCTCATCTAAGTTTATAAACTGGCCTTTTTTCTTAACTATCTGACCCTTTTCTTCACACAGTTTAGATGTCATGACACTAACATTTCAAACTTAATTTTGGTTTTTAAGAATAGACTCAATACCATTTCCAGTAACATTATAAATAAAAAAACACTTTTTTTGTTTCCAGTACCATAAAAAAAAACACTCTTTTGTGAGACAGTAGAACATGATTTTCAGTAGAACTCGTCTATGTGCTCCTGTACTTGTTCTGATACAGCTCATGATCATTTTAAAGCTGTTCAGGAAAGGTTAATTTCTGTTTTATTAGGCCAATTTGATACCTACACAAATAAGAATATATTTTCAATGCTAATCCTAATGTCATTTATCTGCTTTTCGATACTTTTAACAACCTCGCTGCCCACACAGGTTCTTGTTCAGTGGTTCACCTTCCTCAAGGTCTGCTGGTCCTATCCATCCCCCATAACATCTGCTGCTGCCAGGGATTACCGCCCAAATGTCTGTCTCAAACTCTGTGCTGCTCCGGGTAAGATTACACCGCAGCGCTCCCTCCACCAGGTTAACCAATCAGTGCTCACGAACGCAGGGATTAACCAATCATACGACAGAGAGGGAGGGCATCTGGGGGATTAAACACACTGGGATTAGGCCTGTGATGAGTGTGGAAAAATGCTTTGAAATGTCTCTTCCGGCCGTTCCTCTATGTGGACTACATCTTAACATTAAAACAGCAAGAAAATATTTAGTATTTATTATTATATATTACTAATACAAAAGAGATGCCTCAGTGCTGATCATTTATTTAAATAAGATAACACAAAATGAATAGTACAATTAAAACCTATTACTTTCTAACATGGCAAACATAGGTCATTTAACAAATCTCTTATATAATCCAAAATTGTCCATCTTTGCTCTATTATTCTTTCTGCTTTCATAACATTTAAACACATATTTTTTCACATTTCATCGTCATTGTCAAGTTTGCGTGACAGTAATCAGGTCATATTAGGATTAGGAGCTGGATAAGTAGATACAGTGGTGATACAGAAGAAGATATTAAACAATGGGTATTGCTAAAAAAGTCCTATTAAGGTTAAAAGAAATGAGCAGAGAAGCCTGGCGAATACAAGATACGTCCAGTACTCGCCAAATAAAGCGAAAGGCAACCGAAATGATGTTAGAAGCAGAAAAAGAAAGAGGTAGGAAAAGAGAATAAAGATAGAAAACTATGCTATGAAGAAAAGTGTAAAGATATAAGGGCGACAGAAGAGGTTCTAGTTATAGAGACATAGGGGAGAGGGCAATAATCCTAACTAATTCACTTAGTGCATTGCTGAAGGGAGGTTAAGAGGATTGGAGCACTCCCAGAAACAGATGAACTAAAATAACCAAGATGGGGCAGTGAGAGCCTTGAGTTTGTGCGACATGAGGGTCCAGACTGACCAGGACCATCTCACGTCGTCAGTATCAGCTCAAAACTGACAGTACCACCCGTCGACTATAGTAGATTTATCCATTTTCACACTACTAAACACAACCTGATCTAATAAACTATCAATTAGTTAGAAACAATATAAATATGACACTCAACTACACATTTAAAGAAGGATGAGAGATGTAAAACTACCGACTGTCAAAGAAACAAAATGACAAAATTAAATGAGCACAAATCATAATAAATATCTAGAGTAAAGAGAGAGGAGGCTGATGGAATGTCAGGGCTCCTTCCTGTTACAGCAGCGCTCCGATGAGACAAGAGTTTGTGAAGTACATAAGTACACAAGTATATAAGTACACTGTAGTACTGTCACAGTCAAAGAAGAGAGGGCTCGGTGCATTTGAGTCTGTACAAACTTTTAAAGGCGTTTGTGTCTAGAATAGAGGGTCAGGATGCAGGCAGTCTTGGTCCCTTCATCTTCAAAACCATTTTACCTAAATGCGTCTCTACAGAGGAACAGATAGAAAAAAACTAAGAAATTAAATAAATTAATACTACATGAAAATAATAATGCAAGATCACACTGCTGGCAAAGGGCTGTTTCAGAAACATGTTGACACTTGGTTTTGGCTCTACAGGACTTGGAACTTCCAGGAGTTCTGATCTTTGTGGTCCAGACAGTCCATGGTGGTGAAGCCCAGTTTCCAGGCCTGCTGGTCTTTGTAGTCCAGGCAGTCGACGGAGGTGAAGCCCAGAGAAGAGGCCGTGCTGTAGCCCTGTGAGGAGAGAGAGGCCGGGGACTGGCTCAGGGACCCCCCCATAGAGGGCACCGTGATGGGGCTGAGGGCTCCCCCGGTGCCCGACAGCTGCGAGTGCATGGGGGACAGGTAGGCGCTGCAGTCCAGGCCCGTGAAGTAGGAGGTGGTGCTGGCGTAGCCCTGGCTGTAGGCCGAGGGCTGCCCGTAGCTCATGGGGTAAGGAGAGGGCCTCTGCATGCACGGGGCCCCCGAGGCCAGGGGGTCCGGCAGGGGCGAGATGGCCGGGCTCCAGATGGACACCGAGGTGTTGCCGGTGCTGGAGCTGGGGGCCAGGGTGGGCCCCGACTGAGCAGAGGTGGGACTGTAGGAGCCTGCCGGGTTCTGGAGGGGCTCTGGAACACTGGGCTCCTGAGGTGGAGACGACTTCTTTTTAGGGGGACGTGGTTTGGACTGTCCCGTGCTCTGCTGCTGCTGCTGACGGCACTTGGCCCGCCGGTTTTTAAACCACACCTGACGTCACAAAACACAAGATATATCAGGCCCCAAGACTATAGTACACACACACACACACACACACACAAATATATATACAGTATGTAACAGGGTGTAGTTAGGTAGTGGATGGATGTTTTGCTCTCATGGTGGCTTTAATTAACTGTTGTACATTACTCGTATATGAAGCTGCCAGTAGGAGGGGTGGGCCTATGTTCTTATGTTCTTCTGTGAATCTGCTGTCAGTTGTTGTACCTGCACACGTGACTCTGGCAGGTTGATCTTCAGGGCCACCTCTTCCCTCATGAAGATGTCGGGGTAGCGCGTTTTGGAGAAGAGCGCCTCCAGGATGTCCAGCTGGGTCCTGGTGAAAGTGGTGCGCTCCCTCCGCTGCTTCCGCGGGGTGGCTGCGCGTCACAGACAAACGCGTTACTTTCATTTGTATATTTTAGGATATTTGGGGTTGTCTAGTTGTATCCAAAGCCCAGATTAGTAGTTCCAATTAAAATTCAGTGCTATTTATTTTATGTAGCATCCTTAGCCTATAGAAATAAAGTTGATGAATGTTTGTTGGGCAAAAACAAACATCATACCAACAACAACAATAATCAATCCAGCGTTTTGATTATGAACATTATGAGCAAAATCATTTGTTGTTGCTCATTGTATCGTCGTAAACACATAAAGGCAGATCTCTACTCTCTCTACATGATGGCACCTGCTTTTATTATTACTAATGATACGGAAATGCGCTAAAAATGACAAGAATCTAACTTTTCAGAGGCAAAATCCACATGCGTAAAGTTTAATTTGTACATGAATGTAGGAGAGTCTTTACTTAGGACACCGACTGAGCGATCTGTTTCAGTCTACACAGAAAATATCACCGTGGTTATTACATTTTGTTCAGTAGACTAGAAAAAAATAAGAGACAATAACTTTAGAACAGCACAGAAAACGCTCCTTGTTTCACAGATGTAAGTATCTCGTTGTATCTTGGTGCGCAGTTTTGTTTAGCCAGATTAGGTCAAACATTTTTACTATCAAAAATACATACAGCAAAGTTTTACTAATAAGAATGTATTAAATATAGTTTTCTATTCGTACTCACAGGGATACGCGACGGTCGTGTGCAGCACATCCATCCCGGGCGCAGGCAAATTTAACCCGTTCATGGTGTAATGGGGTTGCTTTATATAGGACATCATCCTCACAGCGGCTGTCTGCTAAGTCCTGTCTCTGACTTGTTGTGTCGGACGCGCCGCGCTCCAGCCGTGCGCCCCCAAACACTCTGCGCGCCTCTGTCACGTCTCTGCGCAAACCTCTGGAGTTTGTTTCCAAAAGTGCAATTAAAGCTTTTACGCACGGCGCGCAGCTGAACGCCCCTGACTCACTGTGAACGTCTGTGTTCACTCATCCCACAGGTGAAGTCCAGAGGGATGTCCGTGCGCCGGGCTCAAGTCACCTCTGAGTTCCTTTACCGGCACACGCGGCTAATTAGAGGCAAGTGGCTTCACAAACCCCTCCCACTGTCCACACTCCGGCGCACAGACTCACGGGAGGTGCGCAACAGGCTGCAGCCACTACCACTTTATAACACGTATGAAGAAATAAAGCTCTGAAGGAAAATATTTGGTAAAGTGACAATAACATTTTAATAAACATTTTAGTTAGGTTTATTGGTCTGGTGAGTGCAAAAATACAATGAGTATAGCTTAACTTGTTCATGTTAGACAATAAGGTTGATCAGTTTGTCTCTTTGATTCGTGTTCTGTTCAGAAAATAGCTTCATGTTGCTATGAGCTGCATCAAAATGGCTCTAAACCAAACTAAACCTAGATCATGACTAAACAAGGACTAAACAAGGACTTAAACTTTTCAAAATCAAGTCCACACAGAGACTAAAATGAAAATTGGACCAATGGACCAAAGAAATGGGACTGAAATGAGTCACAACTATGACTTTTCATTATTCTGCAGGCACAATATGACACTTATAGTTTAATGGTCCATATTATGTGATTGTCTCATCTCTGTTATAATGTTGTTTTATCAACAAACACACGTCTGTTTCATTCTGACAAATTTAACACATAAATCCTGCACATTTAGGTATTATTTTCTGTTTCATTCACACAGGTTTAACACATAAATCCTGCACATTTAGGTTGAGTTCTTCTCTCTGGTAAAAAATCACATGATGATATAGGGAGTGCTCCATTGTGTTTTAAAACTCCACAAACCTTCACAATAATATGGAGTGAAATCACATGATGATACAGGAAGTGCTCCACTGTGTTTTAAAACTCCACAAACCTTCACAATAATATGGATGATTTCAGCTTTGGAATTTCCCTCCTCTGTTGAACTAAAAGTAAAAGGAGATGCTAACTTGAAAACTGCCACTGCATGACATCACAAGGTGGAACAGAGCATCTAATAAACCAGAATTACTCAAATATGAAACAGACAGGTATTTTCCAGGTATTTTTGACACGTCTTAAAGCTCACAAGAGTCAGTTTTGTGAAATAGTTGAGCTTTAAATAAAACCAAAGCTTCGTCTGATTCTCCTCTTCAAAGTTTGAGGTGTAATTATTCTCATATGAGTGACAGTTCAAACTCAAACAGCTTTATTCACACACGCCGTAAACCCGCAAGCTCCACACCCAAACACAGATGCACAAAACCAGACAAGCTCATTTGATTTATCATAATATGCTTTATCTGAAAAGTAAGTATCTTATCTCCAGATAAAGGGAGGAAAGACCCACAGATCCGTTCAGTAGTGCAGTAGGAAAGGCAACTGTGGGAAGCCAGGGCCGTGTAGACTTTTACAACTGGACTAAAAGGGGAAAAAGAGGAAAAAAATACAAATAATATTACAAGAAAGGAGAGCGCCGTGGATACAGGACTGCCTCATGGGACATTTGCGTCATTTAAACTACAAAATGAAGAATACCTGGAGATGTTTTGGGATTTTTTTGGACTATTATGTTTGCATTTTTAGATCCCAGATTCATTTGCGTTTGGATTTTTGTATTTTGCTTACATTTGTGTCGTCTTTTAGCTTGAATTACTCCACAAATCTGTTTAAAATGATATTATATTAATGTTTTTTTGATTAGTTATTATGATTATTGTAAAAGTGCATTAAAAGTATCGCTGCTAGCCTCATGTATACCCATAAAACGTTGGTAAAGTAGATGTTGTCTTGGTCAAATAGTGCAGCAGCATATAGGGAAGTAGGACTGATCTGGTGTAATCCCCGTCCAGATGCCCTTCCCCCTATGAACAGGCGGTGATGGAATAACTGCTTTTTATTCGACTTTTGCGACTTCTTTTATCAGCAAAGAGACTAAACTAAACCGTGAACCTCAAATAAAGCATCTGGCGCGGTAAAGTACGTGGATTTCCGGGAATAATTGTGGAATTTGGTTGAAATAACGGTGCGGGAAACAGGTGAAGGGGCAGAGGGTGTGGGGGTGGCCTCGGCGCTCGTCCCCACTGACACACTGCGGCTCTTAATCCAGATTAGAGCGTCTAAAACAGGTCGACTAAATCTGCAGACCAGCCAGCAATACAGAGGCTGCTGTCAGGCCCAATCACTCAGTGCACACACAAACACGCACTGACGCACACACGCATACACACACATACACACATTTATACTCACATGTTCATTTTACATTGTGCATTCACTTACATTAATTTTCTGAACACCAGTCTCACCTAAATCGTAGTTTACTTCATAGATTGTATATAAATAAAAGTGAGCGTGGTTGGATTTCCAGCTCCATCAACTCTGGCTCCACTTGATTTTACTTTGAAAAATTCTTCTCTCTGTAACTGCTGCATCAAACCTCATAATTTTGGTCTTAAAATGTTTGTGCTACATGATCGCTGCGTTTCGCTATTTTGTCTGTAAAAAAATCCTGTTCCTAATATGAAACTTGGCTCCAAATTGCTTCTATAACTATAACTGCTGGCCTCATGAGCTTCATTTGACTGGACGCTATGGAGACGTCACACTCCTTTAGTCCACTTCTTTATACAGTTTACGTCAGGGGTGGGAAATAGATGAGGCGACATGAGAAACAGACAATTATGGTGGAGGAACAGGACAAAAACTCAATTCTGCTGAATATTAATTGCACATCTTTATCAAAAGCAGTAGTAGTAGTAGTAGTAGTAGTACTACTACTACTAATCTTAAAGGTGCACTATATAACTTTTCTGGTGGAGTGTCCGCCAACTTCTTGCACCCATGGAGATGTTCTTGCGTTGCCTGAAATGTTCCAGAGTGTGACTTTAAACTTATCTGTCGTGCATTTATTTCAAAATGGGTGTTTTTATTGTTCAAAAAACCCTGTAATGCACGTTGTCTTACTGTGTGGCCTTTCCACAGCTCTGTAACTGCAGACCAATCCTACGCAGACCAGTCCTGCCCCAGACCAGTCCTGCATGGATGAGCACTGGTCTAGGGAAAAACACAGTTGCCTTTGACACGTTCAACTACTCATTTTACTAATGCAAAAAAATCCAATGCACTCACCGGTTGAAATAAAATGCCTTTATTAATTTACGGCATGTCAAAATGGACAAGTTTAAAAGTCCTGACGCGTTTCAGCCTATGGCTTTCCTCAGGGATAAATGTTTTTTCTACTGTATATTATCCTCTGGAGGTCCAGGAAACGCTCCTTTTTGAAACTTTTTTATACTCATTTCACTAAAGCACAGTGAAGATCTTTACAAAAACATTACACTTTTCCCCTCAATTTGGCCATTTTTAGATTTAAAATTTGACTTCCTGTGTGAAATCATAACATCAAACTGGGGAATTTCATAAGCGTTGCCTCTAATATACAGAGAAATGATCTGACTAATACAAATATAAGAAAACACATTTATTTAGTTGAATTCATGTATAAACTGTGCCAAACTTCCTGTCATTTTCAAAGTATTTTTCTTCACAAATTGCTAGATTTGTGTAAACTTTTAATTTATATTTACAATAGTTATAATCCCACCAAATAAGTAAAAGTTAAAGAATCAGACAACCCTGTCACACTTGTAGATGTTTTAAAGCTTAGCTCAGCTGGTAGAAATATGGAGCATAGAAACTACGGCTAAACTTGGCATAAAATATCAGTGGTTCTCAAACCTTTCACACCGAGCGGCGCCTAAAATAATATTTGGCTTTCCAAGTATCATCAGTTCTAATCCTGGACTTTATTAGGGCTAAACTTAGTCTAAAGTGACTAATGAAACCAAACCCAAAATAATAACCCCAAACCCCCCAAACATGGATCCATAGTTTGCAGTGACATGATCCTGGGGGTGTTCTGCATGTTTGTGTATGGCAAAAAGTTTACCAGTTACCATGGATACACAATGCACACATTAGAAATCACTGCCAAATACGTTTTAAGATCTGGAAACTGAAGAAATAAAACACGAAATGGATTTGAACAACACACACACCTGTTGTAGTTCCAGCTCAGTCAGTTTTTACTCGTCAAATTGTGATAAAATGAAGCTAAAAGTCTAAATAAACCTCATTACCCCAAGAAATATTAATGATATCAGCTGCAAAGTACTAATAGATTTATCTCTGCGGATCAACAGGAAATCGTTATATATATTTTGGTGCGAAAAAATGATCAGAAAAACAATGCAAAGCTCACACTCATTTAGAATATACAAACTCCACACAGGATGTAATGTCACTTCATCATCCATAGAGTTAAACACACTTAAATAGTGACAATATAAACCCTTTAACACATTTTAAACGAAAGCAAACTGTAAAACCATCAGCACTTTGATCAGTTAATGGTTGAAAATATATTAATTCATTATATTCATTCCAGAATTTGTAACATTTTGGTGACGCACTGTAAGAGTTTAAAGGGTCTATAGAAGCTCTGGGCTCGTTGTATTACACTGTAGGTATTAGAAAACATTTGAGTTTACATTTTTTGCCCTACTACTGTGAAATTTGACCCATCCTTTTGTACCACATGGAAGGAGAAGTGGGCAGTGTCCAGATATTTAGCTATACGTTTATAAGTTTAGCATTAGCTGGCAAATTTTTGGATCCACCATCTCATTTAATGTTTTTTTTTTCAAACTACAGTAGACATTAGTTACAGCATATGGATAATAAAATATAATGTAAAAAACTAAGTTAAATAATTCTACTAAATATGCTTAAATATGCTTAAAAAACAGTCAAATCAGTCAAAAGTTTGGATCTCATTCCTTGTTTTATTTTCTTTATTTTACTGCTTTCTACATTTTGTATAC
>JACN01098352.1:0-10253 GCA_000787155.1 Scartelaos histophorus
TATAAAGAAAGATAATAATTTGATTTGAGATACTGACATTTCTGACTGACATTTAGACCTGCGTGTTTATTTACACCACTAAAACCATGATGTAATTGTTACTTATAGGAACTTAGTAAGCTCTCTAAGCACAAATAGACCATTGTAATTGAATAGTTGCATTTGTAAAAATAAATAAATACATTTGTTCTTTTGCATACCTTGCAAAATAGCCTTGCTTATACATTTCAGTGTGTTACATGTTTAATGTACGTACTCTTTCCTATCAAATAAATACAAATTCATTATTCAACTGACTTGATCTTATGATGACATTTAACTATGTGTGTGTTATTGCTTTTGAAGTTATAACTAATGTTATGTTTTATGGTCTGATGAATATTTTTCATTAAGTAACATCAGGGATTTAAGAGAGAAAAAACCTTACTGTACTATTACAGTGCAAATGGGCCCAGCAAGGTGATGTGCATATCCTCTGCAATGGGGGAGGGCCCTACAGCATGGCAGAGCACAGCATGCCCGCTGCTCTCCACAAGATGCTCAAGTGGCCATGCATGATGTCATTAAAAAGGGCCGAACCATGACATTCCTTTGTGGATTATTACAAAGTTATGGCTTGTTGCACTGTTATAAAAGGAGGATGTCAAAGACCTGTATTGGTCATGCTCTTGAATAAGGATTACACTCTCATACACTGTACACTGGTTGGAGCTTTTGCATAATTGCTTGTTATCAATAAATAGGAATAAATGTAATTTACTTTTCCAAAAACAAGACAGAAACTGAATTTTTGAACAAACATCAATTACTGTGAAATAACTGACACACTACGTCTATGTGTAAAAATACACTAATATAAAACCAGGAACTTGGTTTGCAAAGACTGGTGCTGCCATGCGCCGAGTGATCTCACCTACGGTTGCCGTGGTGACACCAACCAGAGGAACAGCTTCAGTGTGAGTGCGCATGCGCCGTGTATGTGACAGAGGCTAGAGCAGCAGGGCCCGCACAAACACACACTCAACCTAGCTTTTTAAATACTACAACTACAAAACACTTTCACTTGAGACAATAAATTAATTAGAGCTTTGTTGATAACATACATATCTAAGAGGCTCTTAATGTAAACTGCAAATATCATTGAAAACCAGACTCCATATGCATTCAACAGCATACATCATGCAAAAGACGACATTACAATATGGAGCTATAAATCCACTGCTCCTGCACCACAAGAATCATACCCTGCTGCTCAGTCTTGGGCTTTGAAGGTGTACAAAACAAACTGGCAGCTGCTGATGTTGATTTCTTTCAGTGATGAGGAGCTCACACAGACTATAGGGGTCATCTGCTTGTCAATAGATGATGGTGGCCTAGGCTTACTCCACAGCCATGAATGCACTGAATTCATTAGCCCTGCTGCACAGATGGTGTCTGGCTGCCTGTCTCAAGTTCAAGTTCATGTCCAGGAGACGCACAACAAACACAAGTGAAACAGACATTAAAAACACACACACACACACACACACACACACGGTTCCCCATCATTTACAAGATGCAGAATTTCTAAGTACTCACAAAAAATAAACTTGAGACATAATCTCTTATCTTTGCTCTGTAAACCGTGGCTGTTGCTAATTCTGTTTCTCTGACTGTCTAGTTGAAAATAAATGTTTTCATTCACAATGAATACAGTCTCAAAAGATAAATGATAAACAATATAAGTGTGTATCAATAATATAGCAACCTATAACAACATGCAAAGTGAAGCTGCCATTGTACTTCGGACACACAGTAATCATAGTTACAATACCAGTCGGATCTGGTGTTTGCCCAGCCAGTGAAAATGAAAGCACATGCCTCTGCAGGTGTGGCTTTCTTCAACTCTTCTTCAACTGATCACATTAACAACAGCTTCACCCATCATGGAGATGTGTAAACTACACTAATATATAAAAAGGAACCAAAACCATTATTATTAACATTGCCGGAGGTAGGTTCAGTCAGTTGTACAACCTATTTTATATCTGACTAAATACAATGACATTCTTCTACATTTAGAAGATAGAGGGACCCCTACAATGTCCAGCAAACAAAATCAGTTTGACCTGGGGTTGGATGGATCAATATGTGAATGAATGATTCATCTGGAATACTCACTAAAATCATAGATCATCAGGAAATTAAACATACCAATAAGAACAGAACAGCTTTACAGAAGCTTATTCAACTCACAGGCCTGGCAGTGATGAGGCTCAGGCCTATGTGAGAAGAAGCCTAAACATCTAATTCATTCTGAACTTGTGTTAAATGCTAAATCCATGAGTCAAAATAAACAGACAAAAACGCTTCTTATGCCTAAATGAAGCAGATTATAGTAATAATAATGTTATATACTCGTTGTTTATGGTTGTGGGGCTTCTTTCTCATTCCAGACAACTGCTATGGCTAACATCTGCTTTCACTTCATGGTCAAGTTCAAACACAAACAATGCCCCTGCCACACACACATCTCAGAGCCACAATGTCCCCCAGAGCAGCCCGGGTCCCGCGCGCTGGAGCGTGGGGCCATGGACGGCACAACTACATCTCTTTAGTTTTAACATAATGAGCCTCAGTCCTCATTATGAGCACAATTGCTAAGACATTACGCATTCAGGACCGTTACTGGCCCTCCTCAAAGTTTTTTTTTCTCTTTTTGGAAGGGGGGGCGTGAGCGTCGGCAGAAGCTGGGAAACGTCGCCTCTTTCTTTGGGGATGCAGATGAGTCTGGTGCACTTGACGTCTTTTCATGACCCCTCTGCCCTCCCATCCACCACTACACACACGCAGGCACAGCCCCCACCCCGGGCCCTTAACGCCGTTGCTGTCTATCATATCGGCCCTGGGCATGGCATTGCCACTTGCCCCAACCGAGCGTGGGAATGGGATCGTCCAGTCGTTCACATATCCTGCACTGCGGTTAACGGAATCAATTAAGAAGGGCCGACCCCCCCACCTACACACACTCCTCCCACCTCTCCTAACCCCACACTCTCTGTCCCTCTCTATCCCTCTCCCAGTTTTTGTCACTTAGACCTCGTCCTAATTATTACTGTTTGGGATGCCAGCGCCGTTTCCTGGCCGAACGCGTTCATGCCTCACTCATAATAAAAAGAAACCAAAAAAAAAAGAAAAAAAAGACGAGGGCATCACAATAAAGCCCTCGCATACATGTGTGACTTCCTTGTATATAGTTGCAAATTTACTATAACATAAACCATCATGAGATGGTATAGGCTAAGTCTGTGCTATATAATCTAAAATGTAAGTATGTGGGCCTAATTGGTTTACACAAAGTTACAACAGTCGCGTGCATATTGAGCATAATGGCACCATCTTAATTATTAAATAATAAATACATTAAAAAAAAAAAAACAAAAAAAACATCCACACTGTACACTACTGACAACACGGTATTGTGCATAAGGTCCCAGGAGGTCATTAGTAAAGTGTGATTCATTAAGTTCTCGACGAGTTTGGAAGTAGTTTTTACTTTCGGTTATCTAGCTTTATGACGAGCAGAACACTCATACAGCTAGATAACCAAAGATAACAACCCACTTCCCATTCATCTTTATTGATCCACGCGTGTTTTCTTCTTCGCTTGTCTGGGTAGATGAAGTTGATGTTGAAAAGCCAGTCACTGTCCATTTGAAGTCAAAACTTATAATCCTTATAATTATATTTCGCATATTCACCCTTGGGAGCCTCTAGACACGAAGTGTTAACGCAGGTACGGAGGAACGACAATACTTGGGGCAAAATGACATATAATCCCAAAGTTAATGTCATATTCACTTGACATTAACCAATATGACTGAGTTGGAGTCGGCCTTGAACGCGCGGGTAAGGTGCAGTCATCCTTGCACAGGGCCCTAATTTGCAATGCAAATAGCTTCAATCCCACAAAAGGCTCTTTCGCCTCTATTAAGTCGTCGTGGCAGTAGCAATAGATATCCTGTGAGGCTGGCGCAGGAGAAACACAGTAGAGAAAAAGAGACAGGGGAAATCCGGTTTCCTGTGGAAAGTGCAATAATGGCGTAAGGAATTACGGCGCAAATGTATCGGATTATGAAAACAGGATCTTGTTTTTGGAAAAGGGGGCATGGAGCATGAAGTTGTCCGTTCGCATCCTGAAGAGGCTTGAAAGAGTCCGCAAGTGCAGGGTACACAGGCACTCGCTCGTTCGCTGAGAAAAGTGTGGCAAAATAGGGGCCATCCCACAAGGAGAGACGGGTCTGGGGGTGGCCAAAATATGGACCAACCCCGGTGAGGTCAAAGGCCTCGGACCACGAGCATGTAGCGGTGGTGATGTCATAAGAACAAATCGCATATGCATCCTCCTCTCCATGCTCAATCTCCATCCATCTCTCGGCGCTGTGGAATATGTCCGCCTCAGCGCAAAGAGCTGCGCACGCCACGCTGCCTCACACAGACACGCACAGAGGCGAGAGCGGACACTTTACACATGGAATTAGAGCGTTTCAAGTGGTTTTAATGAGAGATGAGCTGTGCTGTATTTGCGACAATAAAGGCACAGTAAAAAGGCGCTTATCCAGTGGCATAAAGTCTGTATCCCGTGGACGCTACGTTTTTATCCTCACAATACGCGATCGGCTTGTTTACCGCTTCCCATCGCAAAACATATAGACAGGGAGACAGGCTATTCTACTTTTGATTCAGAGATGAAATTCTTCCAATCCATCCATACAGGTTTGCCTGAATAGGTTGAAGCAGCAGCTGTTCGCCTCACTCCCTCGCACACAGCGTGCCCGTATCGCTCTGCTACATAAAAGCCAAACGCTCCGCCGTGTGCGTGTCCTGGAGATTTTTAGTTCGCCACAGCACCGCGACGCCCTGCTCTAACGCGGTCATACATGGGATCTTTGTAAGTGAGTCAACAATAACAGCCACTGGGCATGTGATGGATCATGCGCAGGAGCCTGCAGCTGCGGGCTGCACTTAAAGTTGCACCTTTAGCGCAACTTTTGTTCTACTCGTACCATAGACCAACTGAGCAGGCTAAGGTGCTGCGTGCTTGGCATGCACCTGCTCGCACCGCGCACAACACACCAATTTGAAGATTTTGGGTGTATCTTCTACCACTTGCAACAGCTTTTTGACCAAGTTTACTCTGTTTCAATGTGTGGGAGGAGCCACGCAAAGTAGTTCTGAGCAAACAAGCACGAGGCCCGTGCTTTATCAATTACCTGCTAAAACACACACTCATGTCCTGCTCTTAGACAATCATCTAGATTTGGAAATATTGTTGGTCCACTGGTTTCTCTGTCCATCTCAGAATAAGGACCGTGTGTTCAGGTGTAGGAAACAGCACATATTTTACGCACAAGCTGCTCATAGTTAAATTAAAGGAGAAATACACGGGCCTTGCGCACACGTG
Source organism: Scartelaos histophorus (assembly GCA_000787155.1). Classification (NCBI taxonomy): domain Eukaryota; kingdom Metazoa; phylum Chordata; class Actinopteri; order Gobiiformes; family Gobiidae; genus Scartelaos; species Scartelaos histophorus. The sequence continues at coordinate 5,444 of JACN01098352.1, forward strand.
CAGCCCTGTAGGGCACAGGAGCGCACAGGATTGAGTTTGAACAAACTGACATTCATTTGCTGTAAACGTGGAAATACTTCAAGTTTGGAAACGTAATTAAATGTTGAAAACATCTCAGCACTTTAAATAAGCTCCTCTAGATAATGCAAAGCGAAAAATGTTCTTAGATAAAAGCAACGGGAACTTTTGAGAATGGAGCCTCATCTTTTCGTCTTTAAAATGATTTTAAATTGTCCCATTTAAACTAAAAATATACAAGAATATAATGACTGTAAAAACACCTCATGCTTAAAAATATTGCTTGAGAGACTTTTTAATATGTAATTTCTTATCAGATCTCCCAAGGCGTCTAAAATCCTTTTTTATTTTGCTTGGCACAGAGAAAAAAGCACATAAAAAGTTGCACTTACTTCGTGGATGTGTGTCGGTTCCCTGCGAGTCAAAAGAAAAAGGAAATGAAAATGTGTTTGAGCCACACATTGTCCCGTGTCCACTTGAGATACAGCTCAGCTATCCCAGAAGTGTGTTCTGATCGCACCGTGGATGTGTGTGCACCAGGCTTTAAAAGTGCCGCTAACTCTGAGTGTGGAGCAGTGTTCCAGGCATCATCTGCTCTGCTCGAAAGCATGAGCGTATCCCGAGCACACGGTACACGGCCAAAGGGAGGAGGGGGAGGAGAGAGGAGGAGAGAGACACAACTTTCCCATACTGCCACCAAATATAAAGTGTGCAGTTTTTTTCCCTTTGGGCTAGGACACATACGTGCAGGAGAGGAGGATGGGGAGATGGCGAAGATGGGCTTGATGTATAAAGTTATAAGCCCAGGGACGTGCTCAGAAATCCAAACAACTTCATTCGGTTCTTTTGTTACGCACACGAACTGAAGTAGTACTTTCTGCACAGGCTCAGGCTCTTGCTGGTTTGAGGCTCGTTCGTGCGTCTCGTTTTCGGTCCCTCCAGGTCTGTCCAACCACAGTTGGACCCAGTTATGACATTGCCACACGCAGTTATTAAAGACTAAAATACATTAAGCAAATTTATTGCAGAAAAAGTATAATTCTTTTCCACAATTTGCCAGACTACAACATAGAATTGGCAGAAAATAGCAAATACTCCAACCTGAGCCAGTGAGGCCTTTGAAGGCAATTAGGCAGCCCAGTAATAATAAAAAGCTAAACGAACTCCATAAAGGAGTATGTTATTTTAAGGGCATCTTATAAGGGCATTATGTACAAATAGGCCTACTGTAATAGCCTATAAATATCCTCAGGATTATATTCAACGCATTTATAAATGTTCAAGTAAGATATAAACTACTCAGAGAACAAATAGAAAAAAATAAATAGGCCTACATAACATCAAGTCAATAAAGGAAAAGCGCACTCTCTTTCTCACGCCCTCACCCCCTCTTGCCTAATTGCGGGCGTTTCCATTAGAGTCGAGCGGATTCACGTTGTGCCTTAACAGCGAGGGCACGTTCGATGACGTAGACAAGCATATCAGCTACGTGCAGCCATATTTAAATACATCAAGGCAATTAGCGCATCAAAATATGCAAATCCCGCTTACTACCGAGTGTGCACGGCAGCGGTCGGACTAATTTACGCTTCAGACATTTCTGCGACTGCCTCTCTGCCTTTCACGTCTCACCACGTTAGTTTTGTTTTTATATTTTTGAACGGGACAATAGGACGAAATGCCAGAGAGAAGAGGATCGGCGGGGTCTACAAGGAAAAGCGTAATGCGTAATGGTCCGCTTCTTCATAACCTGGTATTATTTATATTATTGATGCATATTCAGAAGTCATATTAGCATAAATCTCTGTTGTGTCGTTTTCTACATCTTGACACTGTAGTAGATGAGTGAAAGACGTCGTCGATGTGTAATATAATTAAGTCTAATTTGCGACAATGTATCTCTATTTCAGCATTTTGACCCTGGATATTTTAAACTTATGTTTAAAAGCGTGTACCAGAGTGATCGAGTGTAGATGATGATGATCATGTAAATCGGTGCTGAATAGTCATGGAGCGCGTGCATGGACAAAGAGCTCGGTGGCTTTGGTGTCAAACAATAGAGCCCAGAGCTGGAGCATTGTGATGCTCTCGGCTTCGAACCCTACACCTGGGATTTCTTTAAAACTATCGGCCAACTTGATTGTTGTGCACATTTGGGACAGTGACGCAGCATTCACATCCTCTGTAGACAGAAAACTCTGCCTCTAATCTGTAGCCAACGTGTGCGCGCAAAACAGTGCCACTGATGAGCGCGCGCCTTCATTAGGACTCCAAAAAGTCTTTCAATGATGACAAAGAATAACATTTGGTGGACTGAACGGGTTCCTTTGTAATTATAGTACTTAAATATTCTTTTATAAAGTAGGCTGAGAAAAGTTGCGTCTAAATCTCCACTTACCTGTAAGTAAAATTAGCGCCGCTGCTGTCACTCGGGTTTACAGTGCAGTAAACTCGTTATTTCATAATCTCATTGCGATGCTTTCCAGACAGCGAAGTTTAATGTGACGACAGCCAAAGAAGGAGACGCAGTTCGCTATAGGCTACTCCCCTCGCCATTGAACCTTGCTCTTAAGCGGATCGTGGCTCAACTCCAGTGGTCAGGCTAGTTGACGCGTAAAGACATTCACTGCGAGAGCCACAGGAGTCTGTCACTACTCCACCAATGCTTTAACGCCTCACCCTGAAAACCACAAGTAGGTACTGTACTCGTGCAATGCCCACGTGGTTTAAAAGGACACAAGGATGAAGAAAAGGCGCAAAGATATTTAAGGAGCATTTTGCACGCATTTACCAAACACCTAGTAGTATTGTTGAAATAGTTTCAAATCCCATTCAGTATTTTATGATAGCTGCAAGGCTCAAAATAATAGATTTGAGGACATCTGAAGGCATTTAAAAAAACACATTATTATTTAGAATGCATTATATTGTTTATTATTATTATTATTATTATTATTATTATTATTATTATTATTTAGGGCTTGTTTAAATACTAAACCTGCAAAACTCTCAGCTTGCTGGGTGACTATATGCTGCCATCTTGTGGTCAAAACGTAGAACGCAGGGAAAGTCAGGACCGTCGTTTCAAACGCGCTTCGTCTTCATTCTCTGTATGTTCTCCATGGATTCTAAAAAAATATACACAAATAAATGCATTTTTAAACGTGGTTAGTTTACACTTATTAGTAGTATGCAGTTATTTTTATACTTTCTTCATTGGCTTTTATCTAAATATAACACATCTACATCGCCCTATAATCCATTTCTTTCCATACCTGAATTGAGATGACATTTTTATCCATTTCTGAATGTACATGATGCATTTAAATATTTGTCTATTTTTTCTCATGAGGAATATTTGATGGATTCTTCATTATTTTGCAGATCGCATATTACTTCTACCCGTCAGTCTTTGTGTGTGAATGTTTTTAACTCTAGCGGGTGTTAGGTTGAATGTAGCCTGCTCAAATGTTGTCTGTAATATTCTGCAAATAGCTCTCTTAAGATCTCCTAATGAATGGAGCCACATGAGCGTGGGGCCCGATTAAAACCTGACGTAGAAGCAACTACAATCCCTGGCGAATGAAAACGAAACATACGGCCTACAGCGAAATAAAGTCAATAGGCTACAAACGTGTTATCGATACAATTATTACCTATACTGTACAAACATTCTATATTATGAATAAAAAAAAGAATAACAGTATTACATTTTCTCTCAAGTTCGCTCCAGCTTCAGAGACGGATCTACTATTACGCACAGTGAGTTTCATCGTTACGCACGTTTGGAATGATTGTTTTGTGGTTTACACGCAGCACTGGTCCCAGACATGCAACGATGTTTTCTTGGCTATTTAATTTATCGTAAGCGTCTTAATTGTGTTAAAACAACAAACTAAATGGTAATTATAACTACAGATTTCAGAATTAAACACGTTTCAATATCCAAATCTCGGCGGAGGATGTGTTTGAATTTAATACCTCATTATACCAAATAAATAAGTAAAACAAACAAACAAAACAATACAAAACAAACAACAAACAACAAAAACAAAAAGTCCTCATATGTACATTAAGAAAATCACCTATGATATGAAATAAAATACCACACGACAATGTTGAGTTTAGGCTAAGGCAAATTAAAGACGAAAACAACAGTTCACTGAGGCACAAACAGGCATTAAATGTAAAGCCTATGTTACGACAAAAGCATAACAATGGTTATCTTCCAAAAATAATAACATTTGCCTTACCCAATAATGTGAATTATTCTTTATTTTTGGTTTGTGAGCAAACTACGTACGAGGAAAGATGTGGGCCTAGTCTTAATTTGATGTAGCTTTCGTGTCAGTAGGCCTACTCTTATTAATCATAGCAATTCTATCTAAATGGGTGAAACATGACGACACTTGCAGGCTCTTCCTTATCTCGGCTAAAGGCGACAGAGAAATGGTACAAATCAGGCATTTCTTAAATACTGCGTAAAGACTGAGCCGCGTGACGCGCGCTACGTAAGGAGCGAGTGGGCCTGAAGGCGCAGCACGTCCTTGACTTTTTATCTTTTTAAAATCTTTTCTTTATTTTCTTCTTCTTCTTCCGCTTCTTCTTCTTCTTCTTCTTCTTCTTTTTACCGTCAGACGGGCGTACACCAACGCATTTTTCTGAGCTAAAATGGTGTGGTATGACCTGCTTACAGCGTCTATCATAATCAGCAACAGGTAATTTAAGCGATTTGTACAACTACTTTTCTATTAAGAGCTTATCAGAAGACTGCGAACTGTTACTGTGAATG
>KN519292.1:2032-12067 GCA_000787155.1 Scartelaos histophorus
ACACACACACACACACACACGCACACACGCACACACGCACACGCACACACACGCACACACACGCACGCGAACGCACACAATATCAGATTAAAATGTAAACTGATAGTGAAGAATTTCACCTCTCCCTGCTCTAAAATTCAATGGCACATTTCCATCACAAATGCAGGATTAGCACTGGTGTTATCATGATACTAAAATTATTACTCGATTTCAATACTAAGGAATGGACTCAAAAGTAAATACTCTGTTCCCATGTCACAATGATAATAACAACACATTCTATTGTCTTTATTTGGACAACAGAATGTGATTTTCAATATTAAATAGTCTATGTGCTCTCATACTTGCTCTTTTCCAGCTCAAGATCATTCTAAAGCTATTCAGGAAAGTTTCATTTCTCTACAGTGACTATGACCTTTTTACTACTGATACTTGCTCAAATGAATATCTAGTTCCATGACTAGTTTTAGCATTGGTTATCATCTGATTTTCTACACTTTAGACTGCCCTTGTAAGCAAGAATCTTCAGTTAACCCTAAACCTTTTCCTTTTTATTGGTTAGCGCTTTAGCCTCTCATCAGGGTGAGCATATGACCCGTCTATGCATAGTCCATATATTTACAAATACGATTGTCATACATTTAATAGTCTGAGTTTTATTATTCTGATTAATTTTTGCAAGTATTAAACGATGCAAATAAAAAATGTCTCACAGTAAAGGTGACACTCAAATTTGAAATTACCGCATCCCTACTCCAGAGACATTGTACGTGACGCCTATAGGGAAATTAATATAGCTTAAACATTGACAAATAGACCCTGTAATGGTAACTGCGGGCCAGCCTGCTCCTTGTTCCCTCTATGTTCATTTAAACTGATCCAATTAACGCTCCACAGCAGAAAATCGCTGTTTTGTAAAGAGGTTTTTGTCCAATTTATCCCTACCATTGTGTTCGGGGCTAATTCCCACGTTGATATATTTCCATGGATTAAAAATGCATTATATCAAATGAGATGGTGTGCACAGAATGTGTGTGTGTGTGTGTTTTCTGTGTGTGCGTGTGTGTGTGTGTGGAGAAAGAGATTGAGGGTGGGAGTGGTGTGGTGCCTGGGGGCCTCTGCTCACCCGCTGAATGTAAATGAGTTCAACAGTCTCTTTCAGAATCATGGGAAAAACTACACTATTAGTTTTTATTCACACACTTTAAACATAATGGAAGATTATCACAAGTTCATTTTTTTACATGAACTGCCTTCTCACATGCATAAATGGATTACAACATAGATATACTATAGGAGAAGGGGATGGATTAGATGTCTTGCCCTAGGACACAAAGGCATGCTTGGTTGAGAGCAGGAATTGAACCGCAAAACTATTATCCATGACAAGTACTAATTAGCAAGCATAAGTGAAAACATTTGGAAACACGGCCTTGCTGTATGGATAGAAGCCAGGTCCAACATGGTGATTTAGTTTTTACAGCATTGAAATGAGGAACTCTTACCTGAACATACTGCAATACATAACTTTTCTATTGGAGGGTTCGCTATAAGAAAAGTTACATAGTGTATCTTTAAAAATCAGAGACATGTGCTTAGAAAAGACAGAGGTACTTTATTGATCCTGAGGGAAATTAGAGTAATTAATAGACTACAACCATCAATCATTGCGTTGGTTTACCTCCCGAAGTCCATGATGCGTCAGTGTGAATGACTCTGTCCTCTCTGTTCACAGTGCCACCTCCACCTTCTGGATCGCAAACCCCAACAACAACCTGGTGAACTGCTCGGCTGCAGGCTCCGAGGTCCAGTCTCCCACACAATCTGCACAGGACATGACCTAGACTTAACACAAAATGACCCTTAAACATCCCCTGCACTTTAAAGGACACAAATGATCCAAAATGTACCTTTTTTTGTTTCATTCCCTTTCTGGGGAGAGTTGGGATCAGTTTCTATTCCAAATTTCACAACATTTTAATAGGCCTTTTATAGGAATTCCATCTGGACTTTTTAAAAACTTAATTACAAGTCCCTAAATCTCATTTTTAGTTACTCTTTTTCTGACATAGGAATTGTCAGCTCCAGCAAATGCTCAATCTTCTGTTTATCAGCCCATCATTACAGGCAGCAGCTTTACTTCTCAAACAGAACACTCATGTGCAACAAAACACAAGAGTCAGAGATCTCCTTATATTTCACAAAGGTCTGTTTTCCTTTGCGCATAACTTATTACTTCTTATAGTGTGAGAATTAAAGCCATAAGAATGCATAATATAGATACTTTGACGTTAATACTAGTGATACAAATACAAAATTGTCTCTAAAACTGGGCCTAAAAACTCATTAGTGTCATCCTCCTGTTATGTCATTATAGCATTGATAACCACAAAAAAATATCATAATACAAACCATATCCAGGACACAGCCACAAATTGGCCCCTGTAGAAATAGTCTTGAATTGGTATTGATTTGAGACTCACTTTTATGGGCTGCAATTTGTGCCACATTAATGGCTCTTTTTGAACGGATAATGACATGAAATACATTTATTTAGAAAGATCATTTATAGGAATAGTCCAGGCAAAGGGATAACAAAACATCCCCATTTTTATTTTGTTTCATTCACACCTTTAATGCACAAACCCTGTGTTTTTAGTCTACATTTTTCTCTCTATGATGTCATGTGGTAATACAGGAAGTGCTCCACTATGTTTTTAAACTCCATACATCTTCAGTAGAATCATTAAGACAATCCTAGCTCTGGAATTTAGATTAATCTATTGAACAAAAGGTTAAATGTAGCTTTGAAAACTACCACTTAATGAGGATTACTCAAACATATGTGAATGAAACAAAAGATAACGCAACTCCAGGTATGTTTTTGATGAGGTAAGAACATTATAACATGACTAAAACCTCTACAGCAGTCGATTTCTCATAATATAATACCTTTGACAACTGACTTGACTCCAGTATTGACACACACATATGTTTCTGATTGGCACAGGACTGCTGACAGTCTCACATAGACTGTATAATGGAATACTGCTTTCTCTGGACATGTATGTTAATGGTGGTGCTTGTGTTTGGTTCCACAGGAGACTGGATACTGGTTCATCTTTCACCACGTGCCCACGGGCCCCTCTGAAGGCATGTACTCACCCGGGCGGACAGAGCTCACCCCCATGGGCCTGTTCATCAACAACCGAGCACACTCCAACTACAGGGTCAGTCAATACTAGTGCTTTTTAGGATTACCCAAGACAATAATTGGCTTTCCAGTGGCGTCTTAACCAGATCTACAGTATAAATGGATTAAACGATGTATAAATTAGTGATAAAGTAGGATTTAATACATGAAGAATCGTGAGTACTAGCAATTTTTCCCCTTTAGATTCAAGATTTCAGAGAGACGAGCCAAACTGGACAGCATTACAAGTTTGAGAACCAAATAGTTTGCAGAAATGTTAACCAGTTTGTTTATTTTTTGGGTTTACTTCCATGTGTGGTTCTGCGTCTTGTTAAAGCGCCTCTAGTGACAGTGTTTGTGTACTGCAGGCTGGGATGATCCTGGACAATGGAGTCAAAACCACTAAAGCCAACGACAAGGACAAGCGGCCCTACCTGTCTCTGGTGGGATCCAGGTAAAGCTGCACTGTGTAACTTCTAGTGGAGGGTCCACAACCTGCTTCAGTGTCTCCGTGGAGATGGCTTTGCTTTGCCTGGAACTTGTAGCAGTAATGATGCGTTCCATCTGAGGCAAATCTTCTTGAACATTACAAGCTCCAGCCTTAGAGCGATCCACCGAAATTAACTTGTGTATCAACTATATGGCTATTTTTCTAAAAAAAAATTACCAGATTCAAATTAAGTATTTTTGACTCTGAGATTATGCAGGCAATTGTAGTATTTGTAATTTGTAATACTTAAAAAATAATAATAATAAAATCATTTTCCTTCCCATGTTTTTTTTTTTTTAATTTCTGTTTTTGTGCCCAGGTATGGCCCTCACCAGGACGCAGACCCCTTCAAACCCCGGGCCCCGGCTCGGATCCACCACTTCATTGCCTACAAGAACATGGACCAGGGGGCTTGGCTGAGGGGAGGAGACGTGTGGTTGGACGACTGCCAGTCAGTATCAGTCCTCAAGCCTGACAGATAAAACTACATTCTGTGGTGTCAAGAGGAATGTTTCACTGAACCTAATATTTGTATTTTTGTAGATTTGCAGATAACGCCATCAGCCTGACTCTGGCCAGGTAAGACTGTCACACATTCTTACACATTTTGCAGTCAAATTTGACATACCTTATTATGATGTTACATACTTTAAAAGTGCATTGTGTAACTTGTGGTGGAGAGTTTGCCACTTGCCTGCAAGGTTTTCACAAATGTTTTAGCCATAAAAACTCCTGAAAACGGCCATATTGTGGAACATACCAGACAAAGCAAGAGCATATCTATGGAGATATGCATGTGGCGGAACCCCCACCAGAATTTTAACGTCAAGTTCTATTATGATGTATTATTACTGTGGCTGCAAGATTAAACTCCATTTGAATGGTCACAGTCAGACATATGCAAATGCTGCAATTATTTAGACTGTGTAATATCTTTTCGTCAACAAATGCTGTCTTCATGGGTTTGAATAAACCTGCTGACCCTATACTTTAGACCTCTACAAACATGGTCTGCACTGCATAATGTGATCCCTTATTAACTCTAGCAGATTTTTATATGCTCATGAACAAAAAAACAGTGCAATGTGAACTTGATCTTATCTTTAATGTTTAATGTGTTTTGATGTATGTAACCATGGCTGTGCTGATGTGTTAGTGGAGGCACGTTTCCGGATGATGACGGCTCCCACCAGCAAGTGGTGAACTCTCTGTTTGTGGGAGAGAGTGACAACAGAGGGAGCTTCCAGCCTGGCACCGTGTGGGGCCCCGGGGGTACGGACCTGAAGGGCCGCTCTCTGCCTCGCGCCATGTAAGTCCTCCTAATTCACAGCTCACATTCATACTTGAAAGTGTGTTTGATCAGAATAAAACAGAATAGTGTCTTTTGAAATCCTTCTGGTTGTCTGCAGTCCAAGAGCTTGATTAATTTAGCGTCTCTTTTATGCACAGTTTTGACCTCCTTTGGGTAAGTCCCTAGTTAGAGTGACTGTAGCAGTGGTAATGTCCTATTGTCTTAGCTTTAATTTGGACTTGGAATAGTCTTTTATGGAGCTAAATTGGAAAAACAAATCTTTTCTTATGTGGTACTTGGTGTGAAAAGTTTGCAAGACGGGAATATGTCAGCTTTAATGTCACTGTGTAGCCAGCATCAAATGTGCTATATCAGTACTGTCAGTCATCAACAGATTTTATGTCAATTGTGCCCATCTGAACTCTGAGTTAAAGACCAGGTCCCAGACTACATATTTGTGTAAAATATAATAACAGAGGAAATCCTTGGCTGGCCAGGCTAGTGAAAAAATGCTACTAAAAATTCCTAAAACCTTCACATTTTAAAGATTGTTAAATATGCCATGTCACTGTAGACGTAACTGTTGCAGAGTAATTGCCGTAGCCTGAGTCTGAAATAACTCCAGTCTGGCCCTGCTTGCATTGTAAGGAGTATTATACCACTGATGACTTACCTATCAGTAATGAAGGTTTAGAAATGAAGGGTAGTCGTTTCAGGGAAGGTTAATCTCTGCTTTGTGAGTGTGACTTTTTTAGTATCAAGTTTCAATACTAATTTTAGTTTTGATTTGTTTCTGATTTTTGATACTTCTGACGACCCTAAAGGATAGTGTGTATCTGAAAAAGTGAGTTCAGAAGACATAATAATCTTACATTTGTCTCTTCCCTCAGAAACTTTCCATTGCGGGGTATGCAGGTGTACGACGGGCCCATCCGTGTTCATAACTGCACCTTCCGTAAGTTTGTGGCTCTAGATGGACGCCACACCAGCGCCCTCGGCTTCAGGCTCAACAACTCGTGGCAGAGCTGTCCAAACAACAACGTGTCCCAGCTCACCTTCGACCAGGTCCCGGTCAGTACTGCATATGGACAATACATACAGGGGAGTTGACGGCGGGACAAAGGGGTCTGTTGTTCTGTGCCTCAGGGTCTTAGGGGCCTAGAATTAGACCCTCTTCTGATAGATTTATATTAGAGGGGGCCCGTGTGATTTTTCTTGCCCTCGGCCCTCAAATTTTTGTTGGGCCTGGATACATACATATTGTGGTCAAAATCTGTACAGTGGTGGATGAAGTACTGAATTTTGTTATTTAAGTAAAAGTACAGATACTGGAACAAAAAATACTCAAGTAATAATAAAAGTCACATGGAAAAATCTACTTAAAGGTGCTTTGTGTAACTTTTTGGCTTGAGGTCCCTCACCTGCTTATTTCTATGGATATGTCATTTCTCTGCCTGGAATATTCCACAGTGTGGCATTAAACAGTTCTGCTTTACATTTATTCAATTACAGGTGGTTTTATAGCTCAAAATACCTAGAAAAACTTGTATTCTGATTGAGACAATTTGCTGGACTATTTGCTAGAAAAGTTATACTTACTTACTTACTTACTACTCATTTAAAGTGTGAAAAGTCAAAATATTTCCCACATATTTTAAGGACTTATAAGGCTTGTTTTGATGTAATTGTAATGTTTTCATTTAGATTTTTTAAAAATTTTACTAAATTTTACTTAGCAGAAACAATGGATTTGATAGTTTTGTCCTAACTGTTTTTATTAGTCATTGTGTCATAAGTAGTTTTAATATTATCATCTATCATGACTTAACAATATATCTTGCTTCAAAATGTGTTATCTTGACAAACCTATCCAAACCTTTTCAGCTGTATTTCATGAACTAAGACACGTAAGCCAGGGAATTTAAAAAAAAATATTCATAGCTTTTCTGTTCCCATTTTGATAGAAAAGGTTTAAAGGTAGTCATCTGGACAATGCTTTCGAAATTGAGACCATTCGACTGACATTTTCAAGTCATTTTCAATCTGAAAGTATGTCTGGTATGTCATATTAGCTCCTCAGACCAGTACCTTTGATGGAAATACTAGACCGGACCACTAGATCAGACTGAAAATGACTTTAGGTGTGTTCTCCAGTGATGCAGAGGTTAAAGCGCTGCACATATGTGGTTGTTATTAGAGATCACACGATATGGGTATTTTCTTGGCCAATGTTGTTTGTTTTGAATCCAGAGCAACTGATGTCCGATAAACCCTGCCGATATTTTGAGCCAATATGTACGCCCGATTTTGACTATTTTCCTTGAGTAATTTAAGTTTACTGCAAACTCACCCACCTCTTTGTATTGAAGTGTTAAAATAAAGCTGCGTGTGTATTTTTAGGCAACATTACGAACCAAATATTGACCAACAAAATTATAGGCCTGGGCTGAATATTTAAAGCCAATTTAAGTCCAAATATCGATCTAATGTATCAACCAAACGATATATTGGTCTATCTTTGGCCTTACCTGCTCTGCATTGAGGGTTTGCCAGGCCACACACAGTTGCGTCTTTTTCCCCATTTTATAATTCAGCCTTTTACGGAACAAAAAAATCAGAAAAAAGAGTTTTGAATAGCAATTAAAACTTTTTGATCTATTTTTATAAATGTTTTATTTTACCTTCATTTAACCAGGAGCTCCCATTGAGATTCAGAATTTCTTTTTTCAAGACAGACCTGGCCAAGGCAGCAGTCGACACACAATCAATACAAAACAGTGAAATCACAAACCACATTATAAAATCATTTTCATCTCTCAAGGAAAACATACGCCAGTCTCGGTCGTCACACATTTTACAATTTCCATGGTCTTATCAAGTGACACTATAGATTCTGATTTAAAATCTTTTTGTAAATGATTCCAAGACCATAATGCTGCATAGGATCTCAAATTTCAAATACATTGTCCAGATGACTTTTGAAACCTTTTCTACCAGAGTCCACTTCAGGACAAACAAGACTATATTATTAAAGTTCTTATATTATAGAAATGTGATTCTTGTGAGCTTTAGGTCATGTTAGGATGCTGTTCCCCCCTCAGAAACATACTTGGAGTTGTGTTTTGTTTCATTCACTAATGTTTGAGTTATCCTTTATTATTAGTCTGTCTACATTTACAAAGCTCAAAATTATGTCACAAAGTATTTTCTGTTTGAGCGAAGAACTTAGCCTAAATATGCAGGGTCTAGGTGTTTAACTTATGTGAATGAAACAAAACACAACTTCAAGGATGTGATGAGGAAACAATAACAGGGATGAGAAAATACTCTATTATAGGTCCTTTAAAGAAAATATTATTTCTTTGTAAATTGCACTACAATATAACCCAAAGTCCACCTCCAAATAAGTACTTGGAACTCGTACTTATTTGGAGTACTCGTTCTTGAATTTGATTTTGATCTGTGCTTTTAGTTGCACGAGTCATGAGGCGTCAGGGATGTTCTAAACTTTGGCTTTGCACTTAACCTGTTCCTAATCTCCTCACTTCCTTTGTGTCCCTCAGCTGACCTCGCGGCTCTTCTTCGGGGAGGTGGGCCCCTGGTTCAGTCTCATGCAGAGAGATGGGGACAAGACCACCATCCTTCACGACACAGACGGGTCCCTGAGCCAGTACCCCGGGGCCTACCTGGTCAAAGAGGACAACTGGCTCCTGCGCCACCCCGACTGCATCGACGTGCCCGAGTGGAGAGGGGCCATCTGCAGCGGCCACTACGCACAGGTGGGGGCGCTATCATTCAGATGTAATTATTATATGCAGGTTATTACATAGTCAATAATGGAATGAGTGTATTTCATCAAGTTATTGAGTCTAGCTTTTATCCCATGAAATATATGGGAAGTTAAAAACAAATGGTAAAAAAAAAATCTGGATTTGACACGTACTCTACACTGTGTCCTCAAGTGAGAGTTTGCACTGTAAAATATATTACTGTAGAAGAAGTAAAATGATAGTGTCTGAAAACTGCTCCAACATGTTCATATTCCTTTAAAAAGTTATAAAACCAAATGTGACTCAGTGAGATGGATCTTCAGCTCCAAAATGAATCACTCAATGTCTCCCCCACTCTTCACCCCATTTACATCTATTCGGTTCAGTAATTCATGGCTTTCAGCTTCCTGTTATGCTGCGCTCCAGTTGTCCTTAGAGGTTGGATTTTCCGAGTTCCGATTTGTAAATTTAAGCTGGAACTTTCTTCCATCTCAGATTTTCTGCATGGAAACTCAGGCAACATTTCAGAATGTCGAGCTGTATCCGAGTCAGAAAATGCGGCTGCGCCTTGCCTTTCGACAGTTTTAATATTGATCCTAGTTCTTTCCTCTGTTATTTTTCCTTTAGTTGCTCCCTCCAGTCCATCCAGTATGTGTGAACGTGTGTCTGCACAGCCATTCAGCCTCTGCAGTTAGAAAGCACTGTTATGCTAATGGATACACAGGACTGATGTCAACAGCTGCCAAAATTCACTCTAAAACATGGATTTATAATTTACAGTTGTAATTATAATGTTCCGGTTAATGGATTAACTGGATGCATATATTGCTGCATTCATGCAGTCCTCTGGAACTTAAGAAAATGTTTTTCTGAGTTGAAAAATTCACATGAATGCTCAGACAACACGAGAACTTGGGCCAACACCGCCTGCCCAAATTCCACGCTTGACATCACTGCTCTGAGGAGAGGAAGAAAATCAGCTGATGTGCCTTTATGTAACATCTTGAGCTCTTTGACTAAAAGTGACCACATCTGTGGGTTTGCTGTTGGCAATCCATATCATAAGATAGATCTGATCAGATCTGCACAAGGGACAAGGGGTTTAATGAATTATTGATGGTGACATCAAAATCCAAAGTTTCCACAGTAAAGCACATGAATCCAAATAAATCGAAGTCCCATTCAAAAGATAAGACACCTTTTTAATATATATTAATGGTGGGCGTTAACGCGCTGCACAAATGCGGGACTCTTATCGGGCGATATTTTTAAAATATCGCCGTTAATCTAT
>KN519295.1:4764-15891 GCA_000787155.1 Scartelaos histophorus
CTTTTTTGTTTGCTTAATTCACATGCCTGCCACGTAGCATCCTGTGGTGGCTTGTTATTCATGCAGAGTAAAGTTAAGTTATTTATCCAGTGTAAAGTGAATGTGCCAAAAATAATATAATGCATGATAAAAGAAAGCAAAAGATTAAAATGGCAATGTGAATGTTTGTTTTTTCCCCTCTAAAGTATAATTTATTGCCTGTTAGAATTAAATATAATGAGAGAGAGAACTTGAGCTGAAATCATCTAAATGATTCTAGTGAAGCTAAAAAAAACCCCCACACTTCCTGTAATCGCACATAACATCACAAAGATTTACAACATGGTAATAATTGAGTAGAATGTGTATGATTTTAGTCTCCACTTCATTTACATTATAGTTGAAGTGTCTTGCCCAAGGACAGCTACAATACCCACCGGTCTACCTGCGAAATATGTACAAATAAAAGACAAAGTGTGTATTTTGTAATGTCGGTCATGTCTCATATGTTGTGCAGTGAAGGTCGGCACCGCTTTTATTGGGAAAAACTAACTATTCAAAATGGCTGAGACATTTACATGCGGAGATCAGATCGGTACAGAGCGAATCATGTTCTGAATCCACTGTGTCTGGTACGCTGCACACAGGGACCCACAAAGCGGAGAAAATACCAGAGCTATTTTAACATATGCACCATTAAAAGTCTATGACAGCTCGCCTCGACTCAGGTCATAGGTCTAATGATGCGCCCATGTTTGACATTCACAGTGTTGGCTATAGGTAGATATAATGTCTCCTGGCAGGACTCTACAAAGCATGGGAACACACTGGGAGAGCGAGGCATTAGAAAATCTTTACCCACAGAGTGCTTTATATTTAATCTAACAAAATATAAATTATTCTGCTTGAAAAATTAGGCTTTGAAGCTGTATCTAGGGCTATGAAAAACACTGGCCACTTCTAAATGCTCTATTACAGTGGAACACCTTACAGATGAGCTTGGAAAATGGATATCTACCAACATTTTAGCTTTATAATTTAATTTTTTTCCAAAGGGAGTCTGAGAAGCATAGATGTTTTCTGTATGTAAGAAAATAACCATCGAATAGAAGTGTTTTTATGGACATTCAGTAATTATAAGTTTATAGTGCAAATAATTATCCTTCTGGCGAAATCAGTTTTTTGCATTTTCCCAGTTGTTTTTGGTGTCTCTGGATCTTAAAGTTGGACTATGTACCTTTTCTGAGAGAAGCTCTGTCACCTGTTTCTATGAATATATCATTGCTCAGACTGAAATGTTCCACAGTGTGACATTAAGCAGCTCTAGCTTACAGTTATTCAATTACACATGGTTTTAATGCTCAAAAATACATTAAAAAACAGGCATTTTGACCGATTGCCTCTACAAATCTGACCTGCAATTTGATCTGGTTTGGTCGCTATGACGATTGAAAGGTTGAATACCATACTGTGAAACATTCCAGATCAAGCAATAAGATCTTTAAGCATTTAAAGTTACACAATGTGGCTTTAAGAAATGTTAAAAACGCTGTTAACTCAAAAGGATACCTCATTTTCACTTCCATCAGTGCAAGACGCAGACCCAGTTCCTGATTGCCACTATATCCTGATATTATTGTTTCATGTCCCAAAAAAGTAAAATGAAAAATGAAACACAGTCTCACCTCCACATTTATTCTCGTATGTAACATTTTTACGGCGCTCTGAAGTGGGAATAATGAAGCCACCTGAGGAGTTAAGAGCTGTCAGCGGGGTTGATCGGGGTTGCTCCGGCTCAGGTAATATGACAAAGCTCTCAGTTTTTTAAAATGTATTTAACTAGTCACCACAGGCCAGCGCATTCTCCACTAGCCTCTTACATCTCTTTTTCACCCCGAGAAGTGAATTAGAGCAGTGGACATGAATACAGACGCACGGTTTTGAATTTAAAGTAGCAGCGCGTGGATTCTTGTCTGTATAAGAGAAAAGGGATACCAGTTCGCCATCCTCATGTAACCACAAATGGACTCGGGCCATGTATTGCCAGTTGCTATTTTCAAATCCTCATATCGGAATCGAGAGTGTCTCATAGCAGCAGTCTCGGAAAGGCGGGGTATAGCCTCGGGGCCTTGCGGTCTTGTCTGACACTGTCTTTAGAAACTATTCCCAGCAAGGTGGACCAGAGCGAGGGACTTAGGTGTCAAGGGAGACGGTGCCATATGTCCAACTAGATTTTCAGTGTGTGTTTCGTTTGCTTTTGTCGACAGTTTGAAATGAAATGTGAGATGACGGGGGGGAAGATGGGCGCGCGCTGCAAAACAGTTCTCAGGTGTTGTCTTTTGCCGGAGATACAGGTGTTATTTTGCAAAATCCCAAATCTCCTGGCTCATCTGGCACCTTGCTCCTTTGTGTGCTTGGAGTGTGCTGGGAGGGTCACACTCGGTGCCTGGATGGTGCGGATGTGGATGGATTTCACGTTTAAGGATGTCAAAATGGAGTTTGAGTGGTTTCTTGTTTCATTGTAGTGCTGATGTGTTACTATGAAGTTTGGTAACAGTTGAAGCCCGGGTCCCCAAATGGAAAGAAGATTAGTACTGGAAGTTAAGTATAATTAGAAAAACTGAAGTTGAAAGTTGCACTGCGTCATTTTTCTGGTCATTATTCACAAGCTTCTTGTCTCCATGGATAGGCTAGGAATGTTTCAGGAAGGTCTGTGAAATGCTTTATTCTTATGGAGATGCTATTGCTTTGTCTGATATGTTCCACAGTATGGTATAGTCTGGTATTAAACCTTTTTATCTTCATGGAGACCAGCCCAGACAAAGTTACAGGTCAGATCTATGGAGAGGCAACTCTGCTCACAGTCAGAATACAAAAAGTATTAAACCTCCTGTAATGAATAAATGTAAGGTAGAGGTGTTTAATGCCATACTGTGGAACATTCCAGACAGAGCCAGAGCATATCAGGTAAAACAAGCAGGAGATATGATGGACTTTAAATGCATGTATCTACCCTTTATTATGGGTATTTTATTGCTCAAATTTACCTTAAAAAAAGTATTGTCACAGTGAGCAGGATTGTCTCGCTGTAGATCTGACCTGTAACACAGCCTGGTAGCATCACCTGCTTATCTCCATGGAGATTCATGCCACTTTTAATGCCATACTGTGGTACTTTCTACTCGAGCCAATAAGATCTATATGGACAGAATCAGCAATTTACCCTCCACCAGAAACATTACACAGTCATGTCTGTGGAGAGGCGACCATGCTCACAGTAAGAATGCATGGAGTCGAAGATATTTCTGAGCAATAAAAACACCTGGGATTAAATCAATGCAAGATGGATGCAGACTGTGGAGCATCCCAGGCACAAATCAATACCTAGACAAACAGGAGGCGGAACCCCAAACAGAAAAGTTATATAGTGCTCCTGGAAGTTAACAGTGCATAAAAAATGGTCAACTAACATGGAAAGTTGTTTCGAAGTGATAAAAAAGAATCTTTGCAAACTGATCCCATAGGTCAAATTCAAAAGTTCAAACTGTGTAGTCAACGAAAGGTAAAAACAAAATATCTGTTACATGGAGAACCATTCTTTGAACCTGAAAACAGTTTGTTTTTTAGATGTAGTGGCTAGTGATCTTGATAGATTGTGAAGCCTTGCAGTCCAGTTTACGGTTCACACAAGGTCTCCTGCACATATGGCTTGATATTGTTCCATGGAGCTGTCTAGGAAACACAGTAAGACAGGAAATCGAGACAAACAACAGATGACGCTTTGTTCTCCAATATTACAAATTCAAATATGTTTTTAATTTACCCTGCTTCCAAATGTCTCCCTCGCCTGAGCCAACATGCAGTAAGACCAGTGTGATAGGCACCGGATATTGGATTATAGAGGCTTCCCCTGGCGTTGGAGGAAGCGCTTGACTCTTAAGATCTTGCAAACACGTTGGCTACCAGTAATATCAAGAATAAACCAACATAAAAAGACAAACAGCCTTCAAGTAGTCATGCTGGGACCACTATGGGGGCACTCTTATTTGACTAAAGGCTACACCCGCCTTTATGCTCCTGAGAAAGAGTCCCTGTCAAGCTGGGGCCTACAACAATGGGGGCCAGCCGTGGGGAAACAGGCCCATTTGCATGCAGCTGTTTGCCGTTTCCAGGCTCACAAAGGCCAATCAAAGGAGCCTTAATGGAAGATGACAACCATCAACCAACGCCTTTGCACTCAGTCTATGGCAGGTCTCGCCACCGTGTCTCCCCTCCAGAAGTGGCCCAGTTTTTAAAAATTCAACATTCCTCTATAGTTTTTGCTCCCACAGTCTGATGTATTGACAGTTGAGGTAGTAAGGTTAAAGGTTGGTCACGATGAGTTTTGAGTGCTCCAAAGACCATCCCCAACATATGTGTCGTTTGCGTATGGCTAGAATTCAAATCTCCAGTGTTAAAAGAAAAGTCATTCTAATAGAAGATGAACATTTTCACTTTTTTTTTTTTTTACTTTAGATTAAGTGGTCATAATTGATCAAATGATTTCTTTGTAAATGTGGGGACAGTCTTTTCTTTGATTCAGCTATGAGGAGTACTGTACTGAATAAAAATGCTGGCATAAACATATTCAAAATAACAATAGAAAAGCTTTAGTTTTTGGGGACATTGACTGCAGGTGTAATTTATTCATTAAATTGAAGTATTTTGCCAGGAATCTTTTATGGTGAGGTCTTGTGCTACGGTCTGGTGCCAAACGCCAATATCTTCACCAAAGCTTCATTATCTCCTGTTTGATCTCCAGGGTGTTAAAAGCCTCAGAGTGTAACTCCGCGGATGGCTTCAGGCACACCCATCTGAGCCACAGTGCCACTTCCAATTTCAAGGGTGTTGATAGAAAACAAAATATGTATTATGAGAAGGGATTGTCAGGACTGAATTATAGCCTGTCAACTGAAGGAGAAGAAAACGGGGCAGATGCATCACACTGAGGAGCAGTGCTGTCCCTGGCTTTGCCCTCTTGAGCTCAATAGGAGGCTTAGCGGGCAGGTCAGGGGGAGGAATCTCAAAAGCTACTTTCCCCAGTCATTCACTGACCAGAATACGCGATAAAGCTTTGTGTCAACAAAACCAGGAATAGGGATCTCAGCCAATTAAAGCTTAGCAAGAGTGGTTACCATGGCGATTAGACTAAATGCTTCCTATAAAAACCATTTTTATTCCCACACCGACTGCGGCATTTAATGTTAATCAGAATGGCTGATCAGAATAGAACAGTCTTTCCTGGATTCACACCCTTGCAGGATTGTGTTATGGATTTCTCTCTTCCAGTTTTCTCGACACCGTTCTCACTGCAGCTGATGCCCTTCTGCTGCAGTCTTTGGCTGCTACAAAGTTGAGCAGTCAAACAAAGCACCACAATCTTTTCATACCTCTGTAAGACATTGACATTTTGTTTTCTTTGCAAATTCCTCTGGAAATAGTTTTGATAAATTATCTTCTTAAACTTTTGATATCCCAGGGTTTATTTCTTTTGCTCAAAAGCAGAATTTTTAGTAACTTCCACATAGGTCATATTGAAATACATTCCATCTCCAATGAGCAAGAATCTCCCTTTTATATGTATTTGAGCCTTTTAGACAGATTTGTCATTACTTGGCCAATTACAGGCTGACAAGATGGTCATTAATGAGGCTGAGGCTACCCGCAGTTTAGAGAAGAGGTAATTTGTTCTTTGGGCCGCCAGTACAGTGTAGCTACTCCCCCTAATTGATGTACTGTTAGCCTATGACCAGTGCGATCTATACTGTGGAGGCTGGAGGACGAGGTTAGAGAGACCCAGGTGTAATCAATTGCTAAAGACTTCTGCTGACAGTGTTACGCCTCCACGTCGCAGCGCTGTGACGGATGCCACAAATCTGCATGGGACAATAAGGAAAAAGGTCACGAAAGCAGATCGCATTTATTTATTTATTTATTTTTTCTCCTTCAAACCCTACCTGCATTTAAAAAACAAAATTAAAATTAAAACTCTTCCCAGTGCATTCTGGGAGAGCACGGCTGCCGCGATAAACCTGTCACTCCTGCTATGACAAATGGCGAGCGGGGCAGATCATTAGTCGTCATAGTGAAGCCAGGACTCTCTTCACTCTGGCATTTTCATCTTGTAGTTCTTTGGACAGGTTTTCTGAGAGGTGAGCGTAATTGTATCATTTATTGGAATAGATGGAATGACCCCACAGCCCTACACTTACATCGCCACAGCTCTGGCATCTCGTAATTAGGTGATAAACAGTCCAGCTAAGCAGAATCTACTGGCCATTAGATAGATCACGGCTATGCTAATGAAATGTCTGCCGGTGTAGGGACTTACGTTTGTACCTTTGTGTTATATTGTGAGATGAGATTATCCCCATGTGAACTACCTTCTAGCGTCAATGCTTTTATGTTACATCCTGTTTTCCCCGTGCCATAATGCGACATCACATGTAGACTGACATAGAACATGATCTACACTGCAAAAAAGCTTAAGATGTAAAACTTAAATCTATCAGAAAATGACTCAAAGGTAGTGAAATTATTTTGCTGCATGGATAGATAATTTAACTCTAGTCTAGAATTAACCTCAGAACTAGTAAGTGAATAATGCATCTGAAAAAAAAGATGAATAACCTGATATAAGTTTTAAAATCGTAGCTAGATCTAAGAAATGCAGTGTAGGTCTTAAGAAAGGTTAATTGTCAAGAATAGCTAGTTGGAGCCAGACCTGTTTTTGTGATCTTATTTTCACTATATGTGTGCAAGATTTCTTTGATATATATGTATTATTCCATTTCATGTACTGGCCATTAGACAGATCATGCCTATGCTAATGAAATGTGTGCTGGTGTTGTGACAAAGCTTATATCTTTTGTGTTATATTATGAGACAGATTATCCCCACGTGAACTACATTCTAGCAATGCTTATTCAGTGCTTTCTGTTACACGCTGTTTTCCCATCATGCCGTTGTGCGACATCACATGTAAACTGACATAATACATGATTAGAAACTAGTCGAGCATGGCTGGCTGAAATGACTTGCATTGTTATGTCTTCTTGTACATAGCGTACTCAGCTGAGAGTCATATTACTATATTTCTATATTTTTTAATTTTTACTTGTACATATGTATATATAATTATGCTTTATTTGGTCTCTTTATTTGTCTCTTGTTATTTTTGCTACTTATTTTAAATTTATTATTAACATTTATATTACCGCTCTTTGTTATTTTAATAGAATGTGATGTGTCCACATAATTTCCCTTGTGGATCTGTGAAGTTCGTCTAAGTCTTAGCAATGGGATTATTTATTGCAAATAATTGGATGTGCGTTCTTTCTAAAATAGAACTTTTGTCTCATTTTTTAATATCGTGTCATAATCATTCCAAGCCTTTTAAAATGTGAACTTCCTCGTAGTGAGTAACAGCGAGCATCTGGAGGATTTAGCAGCACTTTGATCAGGTACTTTGGTGTTCTTTTCATATTGATATTGACAGATAAAAGCCGATTTAATATGTACCAAACGTTCTCCAATATCTGCATGCAATTTAATGTATTTTGAGTTTTACCCTCAGTGAAGCTCTTTATCCCAGAATCCATATGGGCAATGAAGAAAAGATGGCTCATCAATCCTCACAGGAAGTTTATCTCCAATTTACACAATTTGCATTTTAGATCGAGGCTGCTCAGAGAATCTCATTTATGTTAAGTTCTTGCTACACTACAGCATATGTACGGGCGCCATATCATAACCGAGACAAGCACAGCACGCTAAAATGACTTGCAAACTTAGACTTGCACTTACACAAACTTTATTGGTCCACAAGGGAAATTATTTAGACAGAGTAGATCACATATCACAATATATTATAATAAAAAGAGTAGAAAGTAAGAGATTGATTTGGAATAAAGCGTAATTATATAAATGTATATGTACCAGTAAATATAAAAAAATTAAATATAGTAATACAAATATATCTCTCAGCTATGTACAGGAGGTCAAAAGGAGAAAACAACGCAAATATGAAATAGTGATTAACATAATTAGTTGTCTCATAGTTTTAGATATACTAGCCTAATTTAAACTCATTTGTCAAATCATCGTATCATGTAATTAAATCAATAACTGACATCTAACATGTATGCTAATAAACTATCTGCGGCATTAGAGCATTAGAAGGCTATTTTTAAACCAAGCAGTACAAGTTTCTCTCCAGTGCAGAGTGGACTGACAATTCATACCATTTGTACTATTCTGAACGGCTGCCGTTGCGATGAATAGATTCATGTTACATAGATTTTTTTTCTCCTGCTGGAGCTAGTGTGACATGTGCGGACTGACACAGAATATCATTATAAGCGAGCCGAGCGCAGCAGGCTAAAATGACTAGCAGACATGTGGGCCGGGGTTTAAGGGGTAAGGATTTCAAGTCTGGAGCTCTCAGGCTGGAGCCGTTCAAACAATGCTAATTGTGCCAGGGCCTGACTGTCAAACGTGTGAGCATAATTAGAGTGAGGGGGCGAGGCGGTCCTGGGGTGTAAGTGTTTGTACATGACAAAGCACGGCAGCCAATGGGAGCGCAGCAAAGATAAGGGACTGAAAACAGGGCCAATGGGAGCGCAGCAAAGGTGAGGGGGGTAATAGCAGGGCCAATGGGAGCGCAGCAAAGATAAGGCACTGAAAACGGGGCCAATGGGAACGCAGCAAAGGTGAGGGGGGTAAAAGCAGGGCCAATGGGAGCTCTGTAGAGGTAAGGGGCTGAAACGAGGGCCAAAGGGGGCTCTGTAGTTGTAAGGGGCTAAAAGCAGGGCCAATGGGAGCGCAGCGAAGGTAAAGGGCTGAAACCAGGGCCAATGGTGGCTCAGCAGAGATAAGGGGCTAAAAGCAGGGCCAATGGGAGCTCAGCAGAGGTAAGGGGCTGGAAGCGGGGCTAATTAGGACAGACTAGTGCAGAAAATCCAAATGCTCTTGGCCCCCTCAGGGAACCACCAGAGCTGCAAACAACGCAGATTATTGGCAGTTCACGCGGTGCTCGTCTTGCGCGTCTTAAATGGAACACATTTGCATGTTCTACTTAGATTTGTACCTAATTGTTTTCCCTGAATTGCAGACAGTTACTTTTTTCCACAGTGGATCATTTAGACCTCAGATAATGGATTTCTCTCCTTGTTTCCTCGTCCATGACTTAACGTTGTACTTAGCAAGAGGATGAAAATCATAGGTTCAGCAAAAGTTTTTAGGCTTGATAACCACTGATTTACTAAGTGGTTCATTTATCTGAAAGTGTTTTTTTTTTTTTAAAAACGCACACACATAATTCTAAAAAGTAGTAAACTACTGTTGTAATTTGGTTTAATACCTAATATAAGATAGTTAGAGGTAATGCATTTACCCACTGACTCAAATGTCTGTTTACTGAATGAGTTTGCATTAATATCTTAACATAACAATGGAGGAAAATCATCTCCAGGCAGTGTGTTTACATGTGTCTCAGATGTGTTCATTAACATACACCGTCACTAACAAATATGCTAATAACAATGGCAGGACCTGCTTCATAAATAAGCTGAGCTAAGTGGCCTGGCTTGTGGTCTACTTAACCATACATTACTCCAGCGTACACTGACGCTCGTGCTATTTGTTGGACGATGGTTGATTTGCAGAAACAGATATTTTGAAAAGTATTCAAAAGCTTGTAGTTTTACTCTACTACTTTACTACTCTACTACAGCCAAATGTATTTGTTTTTCAAAATGGAGATACAGTTTTACTCTACTACTTTGAACAGCCAAATGTATTTGTTTTTCAAAATGGAGATAACTGGTTTTGTAATTCAATCCCAGCATACCTGTGAGTCCGTTAGCATTAGCATGTAGCCTCTGGCTGATATAGTCATCCATTTGAATGACAAGCTAGTCGCTGGCACATGGACTAAAATAACGAGTGAGTACAAGCTTCACACGCTGTTTCTTTTACAGTTGTTTCTTTCAATATAGTGTAAATCATTAGACTTAAAGTGACTTGTGTAACTTTTTTGGTGAAGGCTCCGTCAAATGCTCTTCTCTATAGAGTTGTTATTGTTTTATCTGAAATACTTCACAGTTTGGTATTTGACCGTTGTATCATGGAGACCAAACCAGATCAAATTATTGAAATTAGATCAAATTATTGGTCAGATCTGTGAAGAGGCGATCCCACTTGCAGTCAGAATGCCTGTTCTTCTAGGTATTTCTGAGCTATAAAACCACTGGTAATTGACAGAAATGTAAGGTAGAGCTGTGTAATGTCATATTGTGGAACAACAAGCAGGTAGAAGACACCCAAACAAAAAGT
Organism: Scartelaos histophorus; assembly: GCA_000787155.1. Classification (NCBI taxonomy): domain Eukaryota; kingdom Metazoa; phylum Chordata; class Actinopteri; order Gobiiformes; family Gobiidae; genus Scartelaos; species Scartelaos histophorus. Next base: position 15,118 of record KN519295.1, read on the forward strand.
TCCCTTGAGCCTTGGGACTAGAGTTGTAAGTTTTCTCTTTATTCCACTGAAGACTTGACAACAATCTCTACCCCAGAGTTAAACCTCAATGCTACATTTTCCACAGTAACTAACATCTGCTGCTAAACCCTGAAAACCCCAGCACGTCCTCAATATTTTCAGAAAGTGGGGACAGGCCTGATTTAAATAGTTAATTTCCCCTAAAGTAGTGCTGTTTAGCTGCTGCTCCCATCTGTTGTGTTCCATGTATAGATTTTTCCTCCCGTGTGGACTCCAGACAGTCCCCTCTTCGATCACAGACACTGTAGAATAGATTATATTACACTCCATTCTACCGGGATCCAGCCTTTTCCCCTCTATCTTTACTTCCCAGAGCACATAAAGGAAGAGAAACAAATGAGTTAGCTTGTAGAACCGTAAAACAAACTATCTTCTAGCTTTAGCCCAGTCTTTTATATTTGCTCAAGAATTTATGAGGTCACCATTGGTCTCCCATGATTTTTAGTCGATGTCTCCGCCAACAAGTGAAGACCACAGAGAGCCGGGGAGATGGATTGTTTCGTCTTTGCCTATTTCAGTTTGGTGCGTAATGGCCTCGCTGTTTAAACTGTGGTAAACACCGGGCTGCTGTTGTCTATTATTTTGTGCCGAAGGAATCTTCCAGCGTAATGTGTGGTCTTTGTTGTATTAAAGCGCAGATCCTTTTAAGCCATTAATTTTATTTGCTCAAGTATTTCTTTTGTCTGTTTTAAAGCGTGCTGGAGATCTGTAGAA
>KN519295.1:19267-48375 GCA_000787155.1 Scartelaos histophorus
TTTAATAATTTTGTCATTTTTGAATAAATGAATGAGAAAAAAATATATACGTAAATTTAAAAAAAGGGGTGGCGGTGGGTGCAGTGTTTGCATGTGTGTTTTTAAGGCATAGAATTGACAAGAGTTAATTTTGTTTTTATATAAGACCTTTAATTCACAGTAGAAGTCAATTAGTTTGATTAATCAAATTATATATTTCTGCTCTAAGGAACAGGCTACTATGGGAAAAAAAAAAAAAAATCATGGTTGGCCTTCAAAATATACGTCTTTTGTATAGAAATCTTCAACTTGAAATTTGAAAATGAAGAAATATAACACCTTTTATTTTCGAAACAAAATCTTTACTATCGCTGTGTGCAAAGTGTTGTGAACCCTGATAAAATGCCTGTGACAGAAGTATGTGATTTGAGACCTAGCATTAGCCTCAGGTAGCGAGTCAATGGCGCTCATAATCGTGCCTTTTATCCCCGCTCCCCCTCTCTCCCACTGCTGTTTCTGCTGTCAAACGCCATAGAAACACCTCCGCTCCTCCACTGCTTTTTCCCCTAGAGGCGCTTCTGAGTGTGGATTTTTTAAAGGCCACTGCAGGATGCACTATTCATAGCTGGTAACAGGCCTGGTTCATCTTCTAATGCACTGCTATGTCCTAACCTGCCTCCTGTGGTGGAGGTTGTCGTTTTGTTACTTCAGGAAAAGTACGGATACAGAAGCAGAAAGTTAAGTGAAAGTAAAAGTATCACATAGAAAATCTTACGTAAACATCTTAAGTATCTGTATAGAAACTTAAAGAGTATTTCACACAGATTTGATAGTGTTAAATGTGGTGATATGGATTAAGAATTAGACAGATTTTGGTCAATATGAATCAGTGTCTTAATTTTCTTGAATGAATTTTGTGTATTGTGTTTGCTAAAAAACAAAACTTGAAGTCAAAAGCTTTCACAACCATGGTAAAAATAACCCCTAAAATCATATGAAAAGTACTTTTTATTTTTCAGTTCAGTTAAAAAATATAGTGGAGTAAAAAATACAGATACTTTAGTACAGTACCTGCTCTCAAATGTAGTGAAGTGAAAGTAAAATAAAGGTACACTGCACAATCCATCACCTCCTTGTCTCCATGGAGATATTTTTGCTTTGCCTGAAATGTTCCATGGTGTGACATTAAACTCATTTATGTAGCATGTTTTTATTGCTCAAAAATATAACAATTCTCTCTTTTGCCACTTTTCTGGTTGCCTCTCCATAGATCTGACCTGTAATGTTGTCTCCTTTTGAGATAGATAGAACATTCTCGACAAAGCAGTAACATTTCCATGGAGACGAGCAGGTTTCCACTCGAATGTACCTTTAAGTAAAATACAGATACTTAAAATTTTTACCTGAGTACAGCACTTTACTACTTGTTCTGCGTTACCTTCCACTGTCTCATACGACTATCATCTTCTAGCATATCTAAGCTCACTCCAGAGAGATTCACAAGAGACCTGTCATGCCATCTTGCTCTTCCAAATTTAGCTCCTTTAAAGTTGCCCCACCTCATGCCCCCCGGTCCCCCTGTAACGTTCCCATTGTGCATCTGTTGTCATGTCAGCCAATCGCTTTGGCAGGAACCTGCTTTTCAAACTTATCTCTGTCAAAAAGTCCCCCGAGGCTTTGCGCTACGAAACAAGGCGAAGCTGCCGCAACACAAACCAGAATGTTTCAAATGATCCAGATCAGAGGGAATATCATAATTAAGCTTGGAGTGATAACCATGTGAAAGTATAGAGAGGGAGAAAAGCGTTGGCAGCCTTTGATTGGTTTTTCTTTCTTTTTTTTCTTATTTATGGTATTTTCTGATGTGCTATAATGTTATTTCCTCACCACAAACATACCTGGAGATGTGTTTTGTTCCATTCACACATGATTAACACCCAAATCCTGCATATTTAGACTGAGTTCTTCTCTCAAACAGAAAACACTCCAATTTTCACTAGAATCATTTGGATAATTTCACCCCTTGAATTGCCAGTCTCTTCTCAACTGAAAGTAAAATGCAGCTCTTAACTTGAAAACTACCACTGCATGACATCACAGGGTGGAACGGAGCATTTAAAACAGACTAAACTAAGGTTACTCAAACATGTGAATGGAACAAAGCAGGTAACAACATTATAAATGGTTTAAAGCGTCAACTTCGCACAGTATAGAACCTTTAAAGCGTTTTTAAAATTTTCCACCTTTCTTTTTTTTATTTCTTTATTGTTTTTGCAGAGAAGTAGAGTGGCCGTGCACGCATTAAGCCATGATGCAGTGCTCATGCGGGGATGATTAACAAAGTCCAAAGACAAACCAGGCTAAAAGCGGATATGGAAACCGTGGCTCTTCTGCCGATTTGGAAATTGCATCTAAAGTATTTATCATCACCAAGGCCAATTTCTACGCAAAAACAAGCCGTTGCTGGATGGAGCCAATCTTTTATATTTTTTTTGTGATGTTGTCAAAAGAAAATGTTTGTTTCCACGCTAGAAAGAGAGGCAAGATGAAAAATGTATGAAGGTACGAATGGAAAAGGGGCTTGTTTAATATTCAGGTAATGGACTAGCCTGACCACGTCCTCTTAGACTTGTTTTCACTGCCTAACCAGGCTGAAGCTCGGCCTGTTCCCACACAAAACATAATATAAACTGCCTGGTTGAGTTGAGTTGCATCATTTTTACTGGCCACCTACTATCTGACCCAGTAAAATCGGATAGGAAAATGAATCTTTTAGACCATCGGCGGTGGCATTTCTTAGGTAAACAAGCACACGCTCCCGTAACAAAGGAGAAAGGCTAAGGTTGCCGTCCTCCAGCAAAAACCACTATATAGTATCCTGTAAAGTAAACTAGCCCCGACTGAGATTGCAATAGGCTTCATCTCTGTCGCCTATGGACATTTGTATTGTAGTGGAAGTCAGTTATGTACAAAGAGAGACTGAGAGAGCTCCTGTTGGATGTAGATCATGCTATTTCTTTCTATTTAAATTAAGATACCACACCAGTCAAAAGTTTGGGCTCACCCTCTTATTCAGTGCTTTTTTTACTTTTTACATTCAATATACATGCAGAAGATATTAAATATATGAAACAAGATTTATGGATTTATGTAGCAAAGAATATAAAAGTAAAAAAAAGAGTCAAATAAGCAACTACTTAAATTACCCAGATTTTGTTGATTTATTTAACTATTTTTCTTTGCTACATAATTCCATGTAACTTACTTCATACTTGACGTCTTCTCTTTGTATATCAAATGTAGAAAGTTGTCAGAACATTGGAGAAAGTAGCCCGTAGACTGATTTAGGCTACCAATAGTGACCCTGCGGCTTGTTGCACAACTTTTCGTTAATCTTTTAAAATGGTTTCGGGGTGGGAGCCGAACCGTCTTGTTCACCGATCAAACCTTTTCTACAGCGAACTTTTTATTTAATTTTTTTAGCGAAGTAATCTCTATTGACATTTTGGAAATGTTAACAGTGTCAAATTTTGAGGTTTATTGCAAAAAATGTAACATTTGAACATGCCAAGTTGCTTTGTACATTTTATTTGTAACATGAAAAGCTTATTTTTAAATAATTCCATCTATTAAGAACATGTAAATGTAAATGTTGAGTGTTGGAGCGTTTTAATTTTGATTTCATAGCCTATTTTTTAAAACTAAATACATTAATTAAGCACAAGTAAATATAATGTGTGTTTGCTAAAGATTTGCAATAAAAGCCCATTACAATTAGTGTTTTTCATTAGCAGCTCCTTCCTCCGCTCTGCCTCTCACTTTATGTTGAACCTAACAGCTCTGAGGCATGTTCTAACAAATGTTTCTATACAACCTGATTGCTTACTGTGCACTTTTTCACACATTCTACTTACTATTAAGCTCGCAATTAGCGGCTGGATCTGCACACAATTAACAAAATTACCAGTTAATGTAGTTATTTAGCAACTCGCGCTAATTTGCACGTTAATTTCAATGAAGTCAATTACCTTTTCTAAGTTTAAGAAAGTTATTTTGAGCATTTGAGTAGTTTGGGTTTCAGTGGGCTGCGTTCAGTGACGTCAGGTCGCTCTATAACTCCTACACTTATAATGGAGCTGTTGCTGTCAGATTACTCATGTTTTTCCTGATTTATGGCAGTGGTCCATGAAGTACTCGATTTTTTTTTAAGTAAAAGTACAGATAACAGGACAAAAGGTTACTAAGTAGGTAAAAGCAGAAGATGGTAAAAATCTAGTTTTAGTATTTAAGTACCCATTTAAAAATCTACTTAGTTTTTTGCAGAGAAAACTATGTTGCTCTGTTTTATGTAGTGATTTTGATGACGAGTTTAGTGGATTTTAAGTGATTCAGTTGTGTTAATTTTTCTGTTTTGTGTATTTGCTCAAAGTTGAGATGTTAAATGTAGTAAAAATAAGCCTTTTCAGTGGGTCTCAAACCACTTACTTTGTACTTTTCAGTCCAATTAAAAAAATGTAAGGGAGTAGAAAGTAGAAGGTACAGATACTCTCAAAAGTAGTGAAGTAAAAGTAAAAATGCACTTAAGTAAAATACAGGTACCTATAAATAGTTATGTTTGCATTTTTACTTTTGTATTTCATTACTTTCTGCCACTGACTTATGGTTAATATTTATGGCTTATCCACAAAAAATGTTTAAAATATTTTTCTGTCAGCATAAATAAACAAAAGTGATTTCCCCCCCACAATAGGCTCGGAGAGTGGTGCCATTATTCAAGCACAAACACAGTATATGATTGATGTCAGTTGTGGAGTTTGTGGAGCCAGTTCCCAACACATAATAAGATTCAACATTTGCAGATCAGAAGTTTTGATATTTCTTCCAAAAGCAGTGAATACACAGGCCCCTGCCCTCAGAAAATATGACGTAACCACTTTTTAGACTATGAACACAACCTTCTGATTAGGCGTATCCGTGGGTTTCAAAATGATGAGAGTTTAGGACCGTTGCTATAGCGATTAAAGGTGCACTGAGCAACTTTTCCTGAGGGTTCGCTACCTACTTCTCTGCATGGAGGTTCTGTTGCTTTGCCTGGAATATTTCATGGTTTGACATTGAACATACATCTAGTATTTATTCATTACGGGTGTTTCTATTGGCTCTCGTGTGATTTATTGGTTTAATCTATTCTCTGCAACATTCTAGACAAAGCAATAAGGTTTCCATGGAGACAAGCAGGTGGCGGACCCTTCACTAGAAATGTTATGAAATGCTGAACTGGGCACCTTTTAACAATTTAATAAGCTATTATGTCCAGGAAAAAAAAAAAAAACTCCTGAAATGTTCCATATAACAGGAAGCTTGCACACATGAATAAACATACATTACGAACTTAGGGATACACCAGCTACGATCACAGAATGGAGGCTAACTATAAATTAGCATAAACCAGACATGCAGTATTTAATGGCCCTGCTACTTATCATCCATCAGTCTCATACGGTGAGCGATGAAGATTGAATTAAACGGTGTCTCTCTGGATGCATTTAAAAGACTGTCTTGCTCTTATGTCCCGTTCATCCATTCTCATTTTGATGTAGGGACCCAGTAGCGGCGGTAGCCCTGCAGAGAGCCCTGGCTGCAGACAGACCATTAAGGCTAGCTTCTTAAATGCAGCTGGCACCATATTGTCCAGCCGATGTTAAAGCCATCACTGCCCGAGCTCTTGTTCTATTTTTCAACCTTGTAATGGACTGTGCCTTTCTTTTATTCACATATACAATGTTTAATAAGCTATTAGTATCTAAAGGGAGACGTGCACAGTGGAGTAGACAGGGAGCAGGTTAAATAGTCTGGTTGTAATATATGCTGCGTTGTGTGTGGATATTTTTGTGCACTGTGATTTTAATTTTAATTTTATATTTTTAATTTTTTTGTTTTAATTTTGCTCTTTGTAACTTTTTGTTTGCTGGTCCGTCAACTATCCCATTGCCTTGTTGTTCCATGGTATTACATTAAACAGCTCTACCTTGAATTTATTTAATTACAGCTGGTTTTATAGCACAAAAATACTTAGAAAAACACTGTGAGCAGGGTGGCCTCTCCACAGATCTGACCTTTAACATTGTCTGATTTGGTCTTGCATAGGAATGTCACAATAAATCCTATATCTAGTTATCATCAGTACATCACAGATGACACAATCCTTTTTGGCAGCTCATGTTTTTTAACCATATCTAGAACATATTTTGGGGATAATTCTGCTTTATTGTTTGGTTTCGATATTGTGATTTATCGTCTATATTTTCTACATTGTACTTGAAAATTGTGCTGTTGTGACAGACATTGCTGTGCAGTCCCATTCCGCGGTGCCTCTACAATCACTAATGCTTCTTTCAAAGTTCTGTGCTGTCTTGAAATGTGTGTCCATCTTGCATGCCGGCTTCTAACCCGCCGCAATATTTATCCCCAGCTTTGCAAACTGTTCAATGTCCTATTTGGGTGCCATTTTGTTTTTCTTCATGTTTGGATTGTTTATGTTGCTGCTGACATTCTTCTCAATCCCCCGGCCTCCAGAGAGTTTGACTGAAGTAGAGCCAATTTCGTCCTATACACTATACAGGATTTATTCACACAAACATGGTGCTTTTTACAATACTGATTTTATCTTACTTTAGTTCTGCTTCAATTCACAATATAATTTCATGGTAGATCTGTGCACTATCGCTGGGATTCACAGAACATCGCAGCATTCTGTAGGATAATATTCATTAATGCAGATGGGGCAGCTAAATGAACACTGTTAAAATGCAAAAACATGTTGTAATACAGTGAATTCTCATGTTTGGTCAAATTTGTGAATTTACCTCTTAGATTTCATGGACAAGTGCAATGTAATATCGGGACATTTGGCCCTTGACCTCCATACCTTCTTGTCTCCATGGAGATTTTACACAGAAAGGCATTAAACTTGTCTATCTAACCTCTTCAGTTTTTGGCCAAATGCAAATATCTTATAAAACGTGCATATTTACAGTGAGAATCTAACCTGTAATTTGACCAGACAGTGTTTCCATGGTGATACATATTTAATGCCATACTAAAAGAATATTTCATCATCTCTAGGGAGGCTACAATAAATGGTGGACCCTCTCTTAGAAAAGTTATATAGCAGCTTGTGTAAAAATGTAAAATTCATAAAACTATTTGAATTGGATAATATTATATAGCAAACAATATGTGTATATACAGTCTAAGTGAGTGTAAGTACAAGCAATGTTATGTGTATAGTCAAATAATTAGGTTAGTTTATTTGCTATTTAAAAAAAAAAACTCATAGGAAAACATGTGCAAGAAGCTCAAAGTTCTCCATGAGAAATTAAAAATACAACCATATAAACAAACAATGCACAATCATTACGGATGACATATTGACACTGTGAAATAAATAATCCTGCGCTTGCATGCCAAAATAAACAAGATTTCAAATGGAACAAATTCTGAATAAAGGGATTTTGTTACATAAAGCATTATCTAAATGCAACAATGGTCAAAACATGCACATAGCAGATTTGGGTGTTTCGTCAGCGTTATATATGCAGAAAACATTATAATGGAAAAATCGCATTCTTTCATGACCTCAAAGGAATTAAATGGATTTCTTAAACTTAGCCTAATTTTATTCATCCACAAAGGACATTTTTGGCACAGTAGCTCACACATCATGATATAATATAATGTAAAAAGTGATGATAAATGCAAAATAAGCAACAATAATGGCAAGAGACTGGTTTCAAATAAGGTAAATACATATAAATACATGAATGTGTATGTGCTAATATAGTAATACAAATATATATCAGCTATACTGTACAAAAGTATGTGCAGAAGAAACAGTGCAGAGATGAAATTACTGAAATTCCTGTCACATTCTGAATCAAGTTTCTGAAATATTAACTAAATTATAAGATTATGTGTCATCCTTTTTCTATAACCAACACCTGGATCCTTGTATACAGGCCCATTTCACCCAGCGAGACACATCCTTTCTATAAAAAGACAAATTTACCATGTTTGCTGCATTTTTACACTATTCTACCCCACCGCATGCCTTAGCCTCCTGCGGGGTTCCTCTAATGAATGTCTGCTCTCTCAATAGCACCATACAAAAACATGCTAACGCGAAATGCCATGGCTAATTCCTCACATGGCTTTAGCTGCTCCTTCACACCCATTACTACATTGATTTTGATTCATTTAATGCTCTCATTCCTCCCCTCAAGGTTGTGTGTCGCTAGCTTTAAAAGCCCGGGATGCCATCAAATTCATTGTAATGAACCTTCTCACCTTTTTGCTTTCATGTGTTGTTTACCAGCTTGAGTGACTGTGGAGTAGGGATGGGACAATGGGCAATAATATCTCTTATTGTGATTAAAAAGGGTAGAATATAATCGTTCACGGGGCATTTCATATAATCATGATAATCGGCGACAAAAATAACCGCCGTAAATCACCAGAAATCATTGTACAACACAATAAAAGTTGTTGTCCGTAACATTTTTAACTTTCCTAATTCTCATGATTGAATTGTTGGCCATGATAATCGTGCAAATTTCCATATTGTCCCATGCCTACTGTGGAGTGCCTGTGTGGACATGTATGGCAAAGAAATCCCTGGTCAATGGCATATTTTTTCTTCCTAGGTGCAACAATCGTACACAGTGTGTGGTTGTCACTGGCTCTGATGTCTTTCCTGACCCTTGCCCCGGCACCTACAAGTACTTAGAGGTCCAGTATGAGTGTGTACCATATAGTAAGTATTGCATTTCCATTTCCCAAACCAAAAACAATGCTGTGATTTGTATGTATTTCATAACTTAAAACAGTTCTTTTGCAGGTGTCTTAAGTGCTGCAGAAAGGAAAGGTATCGGTGCTTATTATTAGCTTGTATTTAGCATGTTTGAAAGGCTAGAATGTCAGAAATGTCAAATCATATTAATTATGTTTGGAAATTCTTAACAGGGAAAAGGTGGTAGCTCGGAAGGGCAAGTCACAACACCAGTAAAATGAATTTGTTAAGTGCGAAAAACAAATCTTCAAATAATAAATAAATAATAAAAGTAATTTTAAAAAGACACCGAAATCATTAATAGTGGCTTTTTTTTTCTGATTAACATTTTGTCTTTCTGACTTGCCATTCAGAATTGCTGCGAAACACCTCATATTCCCGCTCGAAGTGCTGCCATATTGAAAAGCAATTACCCAAACCATAATCATAAAGGCTTTACTAGCATGCATTTGTCCTACGTCTTAAAGAACATCACAGAATCTTGTAAAAACCCAGCTATTTACGAGCGAGCGTAGATTTCATTTTTGCCACGAGAATGTACTGTAAAATATTTTTCCATTTCTCACTCCCCGAAACTAGCCGACCGTTTTATACGAATGGCTGCGTAGACATGCCACCATTTGAATTTCTGTGATATTAGACTTACAGTTCTGTGATTTCATTTGGAAGCTGTAAACTCTTAAATGCAAGAATTCATACACGAGTAAGCATTGTAGTACTAGCTGTAAGTCTGAAAATAATTTAATGGTCATTCGCTAAGAAAAAAGTGAACTCTGCAGGTTTTCAAGTGGTAATTTTCCCATGTGGGTTATTTGTAGCCTAAGACAAATATCACTTATTTGTAAAAGTTGTCTGGGATCTTAATCTGCCTTAAAAGGGTGTTTTCAGAGCGATTTCACCGAGCAGCTGCATGCTACATCTCTCCCGTGGCAGTGTAAAACGTATGAAAAGTAAACATTTTTTAATATATTGACCCCATTTCGTTCCTTCTCTCAAACAGACCTCGCTTTCACCTTCTCAACAGCTCCCAGATGACTAACCTCTTTGCTCTGCGTTTTGTTAACTTTCAAATTTTTCACGAGATGTCTGCAACGTCCACCTCTTTCCCCCCCTCTTCTTGACCCCAGGTATTTGCAGCTTCCGCGAACTCGACGTCGGCCGGATCGCTCATCAGTCATTCCCATGCACCGCTGTGGCTCATTTACAAAAGTTTAGTCTGTGTCATGTTTGACGTGTGTGGGCGAATCGCTTTTTCGGATTCCATTGTTTGATTTGTGTTTTTAAAAGTTTGAACAAAATCCACGCTCAGTCAATAAATGCCAAAAATAACTCCTGTGCTCGATCTGAGAATCTCATCCGTCAAAAAATATGAGTGGGTCTTGAGATGTGTTCACAATCTGCTATTAACCAGATGCATTGTAGGTGGGTTTACATGACAACGCTGCGCCAAATTTGTGATTGCTTTGCGTAGCCTAAACAGTATGAAGTTGGCATCACTCAAATTAAGAAAAGATGATTGATGTTTGGCAGCTCAAAAGATAATCTCATGAACTCAGGTATCCACTTGCCGTATTTCCTAACAGCTAATTTTTCGCTCAGTATTTCATCTAAAAATTGTCCAGAAAGCCATTTTGTTCATTCTATATAACTCCTAGCATGTCCTTCTGTTCTTACTGTATTGTTTCAGCTGAGATCAGAGCACCCATACTGGCCCGTAACAGCATTGTTTTAACAGCTGAGAGCTGCTGTGTAAATGCATTTTATTGGAATTTCACACGTTTCTAGACGAGTGCATTTTGGCGTCATGTAAAGCTGTAAACAACCTTTGCCGCTTAGTGTGTTCAAAGTATTGAAAATGTGATACTAATCCATACTAAAATTAATCATTTCAGCAGGTATTGATACTAAAAAAAAGTCATTCACAGGACATGATTGAAGCTTTCCTGAATAGCTTTAGAATTATTTTAGGATCTTAGGAAGTATAAGACAACATAGATGACTATACGTCCATGGATTACTGGTACCTACTGTATCTTGTCAAGTAATTGATTACAAAGATTTAAGACTACATAAAAGTTCTATTATTTAATGTTGAAAATGAAGGCATTTTTATTATTATCAGTATTGAGTATGGAGCCTATTCCTTACTATCAAAATTGAGTTGAAATGACTAATGCCAGTATCCACAGCCCTAATCTCATAATAAGTCACTACAATCCTATTAGCGAGTTGCTACACCTTTACACGCGAATGCCACTTTGTGACTTAACACTTTGTCAGCACAGGTGCAATTTTCACCAAAAATACTACTGTGCAGGTTGTTATCAAAAGTTCAGAAGATTCTGTTTTCAGGGAGCACTGTTGGCTTGTAAACAGCACCTCTGAGGCATTGATTCTGCATTTACAGTGGCTTGTGTGTTATTTTGTCGGCAGTTAAGGATAATAGGAATGAAAAATGTCATGCACCGCGAAGCACAGCTCTTTTCGCTTGACTTCAAACTGATTCTATGTCCTAGGATGAGACAACACTGACTAACAAACTCTCTCTTTCTCCCCTAGCGTCTTAAAACAGCAGTTCGGTTCACCAAGGGGTCATCCTCCAAACTAATTCTTCTTTTGTACCTGCTAGTTGACACATGATAACCTTTCTCTCCCTTTGCACTCTTTTTGCTTTCTTTTCCAATGCCTGAAATAGAAGTGGAGCAAAAAGGTAAATGCGTGGTCTGGTCTTTACCCACCCCCTCTGGCTCCTTGTTCTGTGGTGTTAAGTACAACTCCCCTCTCGTCTCCCACCCCCCTCCTCTATTGCCTCTTCTGTCAGACGCTATATAAAACCCCATTGGAGGATTGTTTGTGCACCTACGGGAGTCCAAATGAATCTCAAAACGCAATTCCAGGTGACATCCAGGGTCACCAATTGTAGCTTCAAACTCCAGTGGATTTTTTGCAGGGACACTTGAACAATGCAGTGTATATTTGGCTTCCAGTTAGCTTGCTTGGCCCCAGTTCTGCTGCACCCATAGCACGTGATGTTGAATAGCAGTGATGGCTGAGTGAGATTGGCACAGGCTGAAAAAAAGAGAGAGAGGAAAAACAGGAATTCTGTGTTCCCTGTTTATTTGGAACCAATTTAAAGCAGGATCTGTGCCATGGCCTCCCTCACCCATCAGTGGAAACACTCTTTTGTCTTTTGCCACAGAAAAATAGTGACAATCCTTTAGCGCTGTTCAGTCTTGAGCCCCCAATCTTCACTTTTCATTTTCTACCAATGCTTTGCTGCCGCCACTGCCATGACAACCTGTTGTTCACACCAAGATGTGAAGTCTGTCCCCCTTTTCTCTCACATTGTTTTTATGTCCATGACATGTGAATATGCATGTGTGTCCATGTTCCCAACTGTATGTGAACGGCAGCATTAGGGAGGCTTTTCACGATTTCCCATTCTCCATGTCTTTATTGCAGGTTTTTGGTTTCTTTAGTTTGGATCTGTCCCTGTTAGGTGTAGCAGCAGACCTTTTGATGCACATGATTCATTCATACTTTATGTTGCCATTCATTAGTTTTATTTAAAAAGATTTTAGTAAAACTCTTTCAAATTCACAGTCCCTGACCTTTTGTTCTAAGCAGCAAGAGTGATTCGTTTCATAGAGAAATGCCTGAATCATTTAATTTGCTGATTTTAAATGCTAATAATTCTTTTCATTCTTCTCTCTGTCACTAGTTTTCATATGTCCTGGGACATTGAAAGGAGTAGGAGCCGCCACATTCCTGTTCGAAGCGGAGCAGCAGGCTGGCTCTTGGTGCAAAGACCCCCTTCAAGCTGGAGATAAGGTCTTCTTCATGCCATGGACTCCATACCGCACTGACACACTAATTGAGTATGCATCCTTGGAAGACTTCAAAAATGGCCGCCAGACGACCACCTACAAACTGCCCCATCGAGTTGACGGGACAGGATTTGTGGCGTACGACGGCGCCATTTTCTTTAACAAGGAACGCACCAGGAACATTGTCAAGTTTGATTTGCGCACCCGTATCAAGAGTGGTGAGGCAATTGTCAACAACGCCAACTACCACGACACCTCACCGTATCGCTGGGGCGGCAAAACGGACATCGACCTGGCGGTGGATGAGAGGGGACTGTGGGTAATCTACGCCACGGAGCAGAACAACGGTCGAATAGTGATCAGCCAGCTTAACCCGTACACCTTGCGATTCGAAGCAACATGGGATACCGCCTACGACAAAAGATCGGCCTCCAATGCCTTCATGGTGTGTGGGGTGCTACATGTGGTGCGCTCCACCTATGAAGAAAACGAAAGTGAGTCCAGCAGGAGCCAGATTGATTACATTTACAACACTAAGCTGAGCCAAGGCGAGTACACGGACATCCCCTTCCCCAACCAGTACCAGTACATAACCGCTGTGGATTATAACCCCCGAGATAACCAGCTCTATGTTTGGAATAACTTTTACATTCTGCGCTACGACCTGGACTTCGGACCGCCAGACCCCGCTGAAGGTGAGTCCGCCTTTGTTTTCTCCCACTTTCATTTAGCGTAATTATTGTGTCTGGTTGCAAGGATGGGAAGTCACAGATGGCTGCCTTTTAATTTTGGAGGCAATTCAGGTGTGGTGGTGGGAGAGCAAAGAAAAAACACAGAGCTTGTGTTAGTCTTGGGAGAAAGGCCTCATTTGCAGACAGAAATTACAGATTCACCTTGGAACGAGGTATAGCTCCCACCGGGATTGTACGGCTACAGAAATGCGGCGCCTTTTATTACCGTGAACGCTGGCCCAGGCGCTATCCTCGTCTCAAAGCTTGGACCCTATCAAATTCTTTAATCTCCAGCCCTTATCCAAACCCATTATGAACGCTGGACTTGTGAACCTCGGATACATCTGAGTAGTATTGTGCGCAGTATGTAGCCTTCCATTTTCCCATTTCCTCACCTTGGTTCTTTTTTTTTTTTGAAGTTGTGTTGCTATGGCTACCTCATCAACTTTTTCACACAGTAATAGATCAGGAGATAATAGCAGCCCCATTGTGACAAAATATTTTTAAAAGCTAGAGTGCGCCACGCGGTGATTCAAGGGTGGTAGATGAATGGTTGAAGGCTGGAATGAGAGATCAATTACAGTGGAGAGTCTTGTCAGGCGCCCAGGGCTTAAATTAATCTATGAGGAAACGGAGAGGCGACGTACGTGTCATCAGAAGACGACCTTACATCAAGACGATAATAGGGCTAATTACCTGACAACTGCCTTATCCCGACGTATCCCAGTGAGCTCAAGTGCTAAAGCTACTGAGCAGAGCTGGAAACTGGAACCTTGACCTGACTTTTTCTTTGCCCCGAAGCGCTGGCCCGGATTATGATTTTAACTTCTGGATATTCAGGAGGGCTTTGCGAGTAGCAGCGGTGCAGAGAAACGCGATTCCCCTTGAGCCGGTGCTGTTTAAAGAAGGGGGGTCAGCGCTGATGTCTCAATGGAGTCTGTGTGCGCCTGAACTCTGGCCTCTTGTCAACACGTCTGTTTGTTTTCCTGCTATTCCCTGGAATCTCCTCCGGCATGATAACATGACACCCAAGGGAGAAGAGAAACTATACAGACAATTCAACACGAGGTTACAGCTGTGAAGTCTGCTGTCTGTTTTTGCGTCCAGGAGTTTCCCCGCAATTAATCACGAGAGATATGAAAAATACTCAAAGTTTAATGAGTTATTTATTCCCACAATAGCTTAAGAGAGTGCCGCCATTTTTCAACCCCAAACACTTGGAGGTTGTCCGCTCAAAGGACTTCAAAATAAAATATTAAGATGCCACATATATGGAGCCAAATCCTGACAAATAATGATGTTTGCGGATCATAAGTTTGGATTTTTCAACACTATCAATCTCCTGTAGTTATATAGGCCCCATGCCCTCCACTCCCTGAAATTATGACATCATCAAATTCAATGTGAGGGCGAGCTATTTTTGGAGGGAAGGCTCTATGTAGGCCTGTCACAATAAAAATTGTTGAAGCATGATAAATTGCTACAGAGAGAAACGATACAGACAACTCAGCGCGAGGTTATGCTTGTGAAGTCTGGTGTCTGTTTTTGCGCCCAACAACCTTCCCGCAATTAAGCATGAGAGATATGAAAAATACTTAAAGTTTAATGAGTTCCCCACGCCGGCTCCACCATTCACATTCTGATGTATGTAAATGTAATTAACAAGTGAATTATCATAATTAGCCTCCTTGTCTGTAAAGAGGCTTAGGGAGAAAGGAAAAGTGGTCATCACAGACTATTTTCATTGAAGGAGGCTTAATGTCCCTTCTCAGCTTTTGTAATGCGTCAGTAAACACAGCGCCGCATAGGCTAACTCTAGGCTATGAGCATTTAATCAACAAAGGGAACATACAGTAGTTAGCTGTTGAATCCACTCATTATTCTGGATGCTTGTTTTTTCCGTATGCTGCTATTGCTACCCAATCGGAAGTTGCATAAATGTCACCAGGGATCATTAAGTGTGCTTTATAGAGAGTGTTCGGAATGACCAGGCATTTACAGTGGAGTTCGCCCGGAGCAGTGGCACACCCCAACAATACTGAAAGCCACTCGAAAGTAATTGCGTCTGCGTTTATTAGTTTTAATTTTAGATCATCTCCTGTAACTTCTTTAGCCACTGGGATTTATGATATGCAGTCCACGAACCATTCTGCGCGGCTAAGCTAATGGCGCTGAAATAACTCCAATCGTGAAGGCATGAATGAAAATTAATTGCAACTGTTAAGATTCATCAGCTGAAGTTGCAGCGAAAACTGTGTTAGCATTTGTTTAGCTAGCACAAATAGAGTGGCCCGTTCTTTTTATGCGAGGTGCTTCAACCTTTTCCCAAGATGCATTCGAGTGCGGTTTACATGGCGGGATATTTTATTTATTTTCTGATCAAAGTGGAAAATAATTGACCTACGCCCTCATCATTATCGGCTGGACTTGCGTGTTTGGCAAATTCGCTAATTCTCTGCTCCGCTTGGAATGATTAGCTGCAATCATTTCCTATATTGATCCCAGGTTGAGCATTCCTCCAAAACAATCCACACCTGTTTAAAGCTCATTTCTATGTTCTGCTAATGTCTGGTGCAACGGCAAACAGCAAGAGTCAATACTTACGCCTCCTCTTTTCATGGATGTGCCAATATTATTACCTGCAAACTGATGCTTTGCAGTTTATGGCGTCAGTATTCTGTGGGGGTGTGAAGCTAACTGAAAGCACTACTCTGTTAGAAGGTACGTGACTCAAGTTAGAACTTAATCTGCATGCAATGTGACCAGAAAGAACTGATTTAGTTGGTGATCTTATTTGTTCTGTTAAGTTTCTCACACATAGCTAACAATTTTTACACATTCACCTTTTTTGTTGAAAATCAAACACCTAAACTGGGCCATGTGTGATCACAGACTACAGAAAATGTGCTTTTTAAATAAATTTTTTATGTTTTCTTGAGTTTTCAGAACATTTTTGTTAATATTTGCTAATGTGTGCATTCATTGTAACTGTTGAACATTCCATCCATAGAGATAGATGTAGAACCCCCCAGCATAATATCACTGTAAGTATCAATAGATTGTGTTCACATCAGTCCATTCTAAAATATCTATAGTTTGAAACTGAGCTGGAGGATAGGACTGATTTCTAGGGTGTGGAATCTGGTGTTTATTCGTGCAGATTTGTTGACGTGTCTTATGATTAATACCTCTAATTATTGGGTCTAACCACACAAAACAAAGACTTTCACAAAGTTCAATGCCTTCTGTGTATCAGTATGAATAAACAGATAATTATTTCCACAACAGCTTCAGAGAGGGTCGCCATTCTTCAACCCCAAACACTTGGAGGCCGTTCAAAGGACTTCAAGATATATGATTAATATGGAGCCAATCCCTAACAAATAATGGTGTTCAACATTTGTAGATCATGAGTTTGGATTTTTTAACACTATGAATCTCCCATAGTTATTTAGGCCCTTGCCCTCCACCTGAAATTATGACACCATGAAATTCAAAGTGAACGCAACCTATTTATTTTGGAGGGTAGACTCTATGTTGGATTTTGAAGCGTGATATATTGCTACAAAGATTTACTGCAATAAACAACAATACTGAAACTAGTTCATGCCACTTACACATTAACAATAACTCAAGATAATCCCAGTAAACCAGTTTTATATTTTACAGGTCTGAGCAGAAAAATAGAATAAACTAATAATTAACCATAACAGTTAGTTATTCAAATTGTATTGTATTACAACAAAAATACTTGATCCCCCCCCTTTTTTTTGCAAATAAAATGTACAGACAAGGCAGTAGACAGGGGGACAAAGGGGTCTATTGTCTCAGGACTCAAGAGCTTTAGGGACCCTTTTCCTCTTAATTTCTATAAAAGGAGGGCCCATGTAAGGCTTCTTGCCCCAGATCCCCAAATTTCTGTCAACGGGCCTGTGTACAGACAATAAATATTGAGTTTCACAATATATTGCTCGAGCTTTCACGTATTGAACAATTAGTCAATATAGTAATCATCATGACAGGCCTTACTCTATGATGTATTTGTTGTGATATGCCTAGACATGAGCTGATTTCAATCCAGACGAGCTCTCTCTCTCATAAGAGGCGGTAATTACAGCGATAAACTAACAAAAAAGGAAGAGTAGAGAATGAATTTGTCTTTGAGGTAGCATTGATCTCAAGACCAAAGACGAGAAGGCTGTTCAGAACCGTATTGAAACACAAGCGGAGATTGAAATGTCAAGACAAAAATGCTTATGTACATAGACACTGCTGCTATTGGGGTATTTTGTGCTAAGAAAGACACCTCAAGGTAAGATTTAGACTAGAGTGGGGGACATTTATAGCTATCATGCGCCATAAGCTTCTACTCCACCTGCACATCACACAGCAACGGAAATAGACAGTGCAGTCAGGAGGGACCCGCTCTAATTGTCCTTCTAGTTGTTGGCATGGCGAGACGGTGTTTTGGAGGTTGAAATTGTTTAAGTGGCCATGACAAGGGAGTGCTTTTTTTGTTTTTTGGTTTTTTTTTTCCAAGAGCATGTGGTGTGTCCGGCTAGCTGGCATGATGGTTGCGTAATTGCTTCCTCTGAGTCATGGTTAAAAGATGGTGCTATTGTTTGATGGTGCTTGTTTTTGTATGCAGTGCAATAGTTCCCTGTCGTCACTGTATGTGTATGATTGGCTGGAAGAGAGTGGGTCAGGTTTGCAGAAAATTAGAATGTGATGATAGCTAGAAATCAATAATTTAATCAGTTTCTTAGATTGGTGGTTATGGCAGACTCTGTACTGTAGATGGGAGGCAAAAGACAGATTTTCCTACTTATAGCATTATACTTAACCATTAATAATATCTAAAAGGTTAAAATTTTGAATCTGATCATTTTTATCAGTGACTAGACCCATTAACCTTTTGTATTACAGCAAAAATCTGCATGTTAAAGGTCTCGTATTGCACAAAATGGATTCCTGTGAGCATGTTATAATGTTACCTCCTCAAAAACAAACCTGCAGTTGTGTTTTGTTTCATTTGCACATTTCAGTATCCCTGCGTTGTCTGTTTGCATCTCCAAAGTTGAAAATGCTGTTCCACCTTGTGATGTCATGTCATTGCAGTTACAGTTGCCCTTTATTTTTAGTTCAGTAGATATTTGCAATTCCAGATCTGAAATCATCAATCAAGTTTAAACACAGTGGAGCACTTCCTGTATTACCACATGGCATCACAAGGTGGAACAGAGTGTTTTCTGTTTGAAAGAACTCAGTCTAAATGTGCAGGGTTTGTGTGTTAAACATGTGTGGCAGAAACAAAACACAGCTCCTGGTACGTTAGATGAGAAAATAACATTATAACATATTCATTTTAGCTGCCTCCCTTCTGTATTTAATAATAATGGAATGTTGAGACGTAACCTTACAACTGATAATTATGATTAACGTGTCAAATAATTTTAATTATTTTTGTGCTTTTGCCAAACCCTGGTGTCATGTGGGATCATATTAGGATCGTAATATGATGCAGCATCTGTTATGAATCATCCTGGAAATGAACATGTCTGGGCGGTTCTAATAGATTTTCACAAGCAAATCAGTGTTTCCCATAGATTTGCTTCAGACTGTGGTGGCTCAAATACCTTCTAGATTAATCATTGTCTTTCATGCAATTTGTGGAGTTTAAATGTCACGTCCTGCCTGTATTTCATATTTAAGCGATCTCTTTGAACACTGTAGTTACTTTTTTATGGGAATGGCAGTATAAGGAGCAACAAAGTTTTGTTTTGCCAAATTTAGTCCTAGTAGTTTTAGACTATGGGGGAGAATTTTAGACTGTGGGGTCCCATTATCATCTTTTATTCATGGATTTCAGCTTGCTGTTATATGCAACACTTTTCCATTCAACATTTACAATATTTTGTTTTAAATTGTTATGGAAATAGTCATTGTTCATTGTTCTGAAAGCCATAGATTAATGGGAGACACTGAGAAGAGCCTAACATATATACATGTATATCATCCAGATCGTCCTAGTAATATGTCTGAAAAAACAAAGCACTGACATTAAATTGCAGTGCTTTTTTCAGAACTAAATGAGCTTAATTTGAGTTTTGGCTTTGTAAATTTGTATTATCCAATCAACAGCAGCAGCTCACCAGTATGAGCCAGTATTTCATCCTTCTCCTTCTTTGTTTTTGGCTGTAGCCCTGAGCAAACCAAAGCTCACTGAAATGAAATAAAAATAGAGAAGAAAAATGTGCTCAAAAGCCAGAATAAACTTTAATAAGGAAAATACATTTGAGCTGCAAATCATAAAGTGACTTTTTATGTTTTATTGCTACATCTAGATGTATCTTGCCATTGTAAATAGGAGGTATCACATTAGACGTCTTTTAGTCGAAGGGTAAATGCTGAGCAGTCATTAAAGGAGCTGTACATGATTTTTACTTAAACATGAAAAACAGAACTAGTTCATTTTAAACATTTTACAGCAGTTTAAACATTTTACAGCAGCAAAATTATGCCACCCTGAGTATACTAAATATTCACCACGATGAGTTCATAAGCACTTTCACTAGACCAGACCAGAGCGAAGTTTTGCCATCATGGTAAAGCTATCAACAAGTAGCATGCTAACGTGCACTTCCTGACTGTTGGACAGAAAATGCTTTAATTAGATGCAGACAGCACACAGTGGATATTTTCCTTTTACCTCAAGAGTGTCTTATACAATACATCTGTAGCAGTAATGGAGCAAGATACAGTTTGCTCATATAAATAGCAGTAAATGACTACAGAGCCTTTAATTGCCCTATATTGCAACAGTTTATTACAGGAATGAATATAATACGAAGTACAAAGTTTATTCAATGATTAGAAACTTGTTTTTGGACGACCTCCTGTTGCTAAAGTTATATATTTTACCGTATCTTGCAGTCGTGCATATTTTAAAAGATCATTATGGTCCATTGTAGACACGTTAACTGTCTTAATTGTGTTTTGAGTTGGCCACTTAAGACAAATCAAAAGAACAGCAAATGAACCAAGCTTGCAAAAATGCCATCTTTAGCGAAACTTTACTCATTACAACTGACCACTGTAATTAGCGGCATGACTCATTTAAAAGCCCTACATTACACAAAATTGAGTCTTATGAGCTTTAAGTCAAGTTAAAATGAGGTTACTGCTACAAAAGCACAACTAAAGGTGTGTTTTGTTTCATTCACACGCGCTTGACTAATCCTGCATTATTCGTCTCAAAATGCTCCGTTCCACCTTATGATGTCATATAGTGGTGCTTTTCAACTTGCCAGCTACCTTTTGTTCAGTAGAAATGAGCAGTTCCAGGGTGAAAATATGCAAATGCTTCAAGTAAAAGCAGAGTGGAGCATGTTTTGACTAAGTACGCGGGATCTGTGTGAAACAAAACACAACGAAGGCCCTTTAACTGCGACTTAACCCTGTGTCCTAAATTGCCTTACCCCAGACTCCCTCTCTCCCTGCAGCCATCACTCACACAGCCGTACGTCATAATACATCACCAGTGAAATGATCCCGGGGTATTGACATATAGATTCACCCAGCTACGAACCCGCGGCCTTCACATTATCCGCCTCGCCCTCTGCCCTCCTCAACCATCTGAGACCGAACCCGTCTGAACAGCATATAAACAGCCTAATACAAAATTCATGTCCTGTGGGATTTGTTGCCTCTGTCATTAATTACCGGCACAGCTAAGTAAAGTGAGCAAAAAAAGACCAACTCCAGCTAGCTCTCATCCTCGGAGACAGTCTCATTAAATCGTAGCAGTAGAAGTAGCGCCCGGCTCAATAAAGCCGTGGATGTATTTTTTTTTTTGTTGTATTACTCATAGTGGTATATGGAGCATCATTAGCATAGCAACATGCCTGTTAGTTTGGTTAATTGCTAAGCGCCCCTGTCTTCCTGGTTAAATTAAAAACAAAAAAGAAGAGGGGAAAAGTCTGCGTTTTTTTCCCTTTACACGCTTTGAAAATTTGGGTCCATTATTGCGGCTTCTGGGTTTTTGTGATACGCAAATTGAAAGCTGCTAATGTTGAAGTGATTTTAACCAGCGTGGCCTAGAATTTGACATTTCCTTTTACATCTATTTGCTATGAAAGCAGGAGGAATTGCCTTGTTAGCGCTCCTTGTGAAGATTTGAAACCAATTATCAGTGAGCAAAGTGGCTGCAGGTTGCTTGATTTGAGCCATTTGTGAAAAAAAATATACGATTTCTTTTTTAAACGTGGGATAAATAATAATCATGCAAAATGGTTTTACACGATGGAAACAAGCATTAGTACTTATAA
This sequence comes from Scartelaos histophorus, assembly GCA_000787155.1. Taxonomy (NCBI): domain Eukaryota; kingdom Metazoa; phylum Chordata; class Actinopteri; order Gobiiformes; family Gobiidae; genus Scartelaos; species Scartelaos histophorus. Next base: position 40,980 of record KN519295.1, read on the forward strand.
TAAAATTCAGCGCTTTGCCATTCTAATGTATTTTTTACTCATATTTGCCCATGTATGAAAATGTGAAATATTTAAAATGAAAGCCAAGAATAATTTCTAGCCCCTGTTTGTGATCTAGCTTCTTTTCAATCAAAAAACAAGGTTGGAAACAAGAAGCTTACAATATCAATATATCATTTAATCTAATCAGTAATATTGTGAGCAGAAATATCACTGATTTGACTATTTAACTGTGAAATTAATATGACATAAACAGCCAGTTAAAAAAGCACTTTACATTTAAGTTTCTTGGAGCACAAATGAAGCTCCTAATAGTCCTCATTATTATCATTGTGTAGTTCTTATGAAAAAAGTGTGACCTGAATAATCTCAACATCCCATTTAGCATCATTTTAAATATAATACCAGAATTCTCACAGTCATGGAAATCCTGGAAAAGTCATGGAAATTGAAAATGTCTTTTTCCCGGCTTGGAAAAATCATAGAATTTTAGTATCTCTTTAACGCAGTTACAGTTCTGTTCTGTTAAGTTCTCATTAGGCTGTTATGATCATTTCCAATTATTTTCACATGTCTCTGATACCAGCGAACCCCCCACCCACCTGGACTAACAAATGTTCTGCGGAAACACTGCATGACGATACACAATAAGGCCTTTTGTTTGAAAGAGACTACAATAAATGCACTGACAGTGTTTTGAATGTTCAAAAGCTATAATACTGTAAGGTGAGTGGAAAGAGTTAATATTTCATAAAAGTAAAGTTAATTTCTACATGTAGGGAATTTAAAATGGAAAAGTTATGGGACATTATGGGTCATGAACAAGTTATCAGTGAAGAAGAGTGGGACTTCTGTTATACATTTTTGAGTATACTTCTTACTTATGTACCCAAACTGTGCGTGCATGAAGGTCAGTGTTAAGTGTTTCGTGTCCTTGGGGAGATGTGTCCTCTATATTTGACCTTCACCTCAGTGTCACTGGTGTAAAGTGTCAGAGCGACTGGAGGAGCTCCCAGTATCTGGGGACCCTTCCCCTCATATGACTCACATCCTGTTAGGAGTACCAGGCTGAGGATCATGTACATGTCTAGAGGGAAAACAGAGGAGAGTATACACAAGTTACTACTACCTACTACAACCTGCGGCTACCTATTACAACCTACTACTGCTACTACTAACTACTACAACCTACTACTACTACTACTACTACTACTACTACTACTACTAACTACTACAACCTACTACAACCTACTACTACTACAACCTACTACTACTACTACTACTACTACTACTACTGCCTTATGCTTCTACCTACTACTGCTACTACTAACTACTACAACCTACTACTACTACTACTACTACTACTACTTCTACTACTACTTCTACTTCTACTATTACTACTACTACTACTACTACTACTACTTCTACTACTACTACTTCTACTTCTACTACTGCCTACTACTACTACTACTACTCCTACTACTACTCCTACTCCTACTACTACTACTACTACTGCCTACTACTACTACTACTACTACTACTACTACTACTACTACTTCTACTTCTACTACTGCCTACTACTACTACTACCATTTCATGTATCACAAATACTGGTTTTTAAATCTGTAAAAGTACCATTAAAAATGAATTCCGAACTTGAAGCATGGTCAGATAAATAATAAAGTGTATATTTTTCCTTCATGCCTTTGCCTTTAGCACACATTACAGTTGAAGTAGGCAGAAACTGTGCGCTGTCCTTTCGCACCCATTTCAAGGCCGTTAGGATCATAATACTAAAAAAATAATGGATTTTGCCCTGAAGTTTAATGTCAAAAGTCCTGTTAAAGTATAGAGGAATACAAATTATGCCGTGTTTATATTTTTAGGCTATACGGAATGTTTAAAGTTGCAGATGTCAAGAGCTTTGAGTGCTTAAGTATTTCCTATAGCTGTGTTTACGTGAAGTGCTCCAAGCTCCCAAGACGAGGCCAAACCAAATCTCTCCATCTCTCAGCATCATCTTGATTATGTTTTAATATTTTCTGTCATTTCTGCAAACAAATTCCTCTGCAGTTCCTCTGGGGGACTATAAAACTAATCTGGAGGACGCACTTAACTGTATGCAGTCTTGGGATTTCAATTCAAACTCTGCGACAGATGCTTTTTTCACAGCGCTCGATCCTGAACTTTTCCATGAGGATTTCTCCAGATATTGGTTAGAGATCTGTAGATATGTTTTGTTTTTTTGTTTTTTTGTTTTTTTATGCCGGGTCGATGCCAATACCAACTGTTTAGACTCCAGACAAACCAACTGTCAATGTTTTTTCCAATTTGTAGGCCTAATTTTGATTAATTATGTAATTTAAATTAGCCACAAACTCACCCGCAGCCCTTTTTGAATCATAAGCCTATAAGAGCAGTTTTATGTTTTGTGCAGTTACGCTTAAGTGTTTAAATGAATCATGTCTATTCTTTAAGGCAGCAGGTCGGCAAAAACCAAATATCGGCATGTTCTGGAGATTTAAGGTCATGCTGTGGAAGATGATGGCCAAAGGAACAGCCTCCCTCTAGGGCAGGACTCAGATTTGTGAAGATGCAAGCTTTGATTTGCGAACTTTACGATAATGGTCCTTGCTATAGCTTTTAAAAGCATAAGATTAATATCGTCAAATATCGGTTACCGGCCACAACAGTAAAACAATTACCTAATATTTGCTCAAAAACTTCATATTGGAGAATCCGTGTTATTTACAAGAGTTGGTATTTTTGGGGCATATGGCTGCAGCGTGGCGTTTGGTGTCAGATTGCTGATGGAGAGTGACTTCACCCGCTCTCTGGAGAAAATGCCGGCTAATTGGCAGCGCCCTCTCCTGGTTCGAGCGCTATGAAAGGACACGTGGGTTTTTTACTACAAGAGAAACTCCACAATCAAACGAAAATTGCAGCACGCACCGATTCCAGACATCAAAATAAGCCTGAGTTGACGTGTGACGCTTACTTGATGTACTATTGACTTTCAGATGCATATTTCATGTTCTTGATGTTTTAACAATGGTGCTGTGATAGAAAATGCGTCACGTACCGACTCCAAACAGAGATAGAGATTGGTATCTTTGCTTTGATGGAGGGAAAAAAATACAAATCAAGTCACTCATCCCGGAGCCATCCTAATTAAAGTGATATGATTTTCCGATGAGAATGGCAGGCATTGTGCTATCATAACAACCCATTTTAATTGTGTGAAAATGGCACGTTTGAGGCTTCTTTCAGAACGCACAAAGACTAAACTGAATGCAATGGACACATGATCTTTTTTTGGAAGTCAAACAAATTAACCTTTTTCTTTGGACACTGTTGCCAAAGAAAGAAAAAAGACATTAAGATCTGTAAAAATTACAGCTGAAAAGGACAGGAAACAGCATCTCATTTTCTCTCAAAAAAGCCTCATAGAGCACAATGTTTTTCCCACTGTGTTTGTCAGGGTAACCCAACCTTAGATTGTGTACTTCTCCGTTATACAAGTAATTATGCTCTGGGCCCTGTCAATTTGAATTATATTTCCAGGAGCCAGGAACACGAGAATAATTCAACTAGCCTCTTGTATTTAATGGATAAATGATAAGGATCGCTGTGGAGGATATGAAATATGGGATTTTAGGAGCACAACAGTTTGATTTTCAAGTGGGTTGGTCCAAATGTCCAGAGATTTGCTTCGTTTCTTTGAATCCATAGTTCACTTTTGTTTGTTTTTTACATTAAGTACATTAATATGTGACTTACTACAGATGTGCACAGCCTGAGGACTTTCAGGAGGACTGACCCCAGCTATTTTAAAGGAAATAGGCATTGAAGGATAAGGGTATATTAGTAAAAATAGTGTCAGTGTTTTATTTTGTGGTTTTCTTAAGATTTTAACAACTTTACAAAATGAACAGTATATACATTTAGATGTATTTTTTTCTTTTCAGGCAACCACAGTGCAGTGCACTTGTGAGTCTTGTGTACAATACTGAGAGGTGAATATTCATATTGTGTGGAAACCAAACCACATTAGCCTGCATTATAACAATACAAATAGATGTGTTGTAGACTTGCTCAGATGAATAGTAGCTCTTGACTGTGGCACATAATGTGCAGTGGATTGTTTGAAGAGGTGCTCGGGACCCCTGCGTCTCCACAGCACAGTATAATCAGGTGATGCACGCATGCTGTTCAGGCACATGCAGATTACACTCATATCTGCAGCACAGAGCAGGGCTCAGGTACGCACAGCTTTAATATCGCAAAACCCAATTACACTTGCCCTCGTATTGCATTATATGCATATATTGAATCAAGCCAGTCAGCCGATGAATCATCCCACTTTTCCTAAGTCAATAAAAACTTCAGAGGCAACACAGCGTTTTCAACACTTTTGGTTTCACTTGTTGCTCTTGTGTATTCAGGTAGGAGGGATTGATTTCTCCAAAATGCACTCGATGACTCATGGCTGTATTATTGTGGAAATTTATATTAATCAATATTTTGAGCCAACCTGCTGTTCAAAATGTCCAGTCAATAAAGACCTAACAGAGATGACTTCCTGTTATTTTGCCTTACCAAGTGTTGTTGGCCTTCACCATTTTAATGGTGCGAAAGATACCACAGTGCAGAATTCAGACTTTACCCTTTTCTGAATCAAACCTCTTGTCAAATCAGATCAGGTCACATTTGGAAAGTTGTATTATTTTTCTGCAGTTGGAAACCAGCATGAAAGGTGCTGAAATGGTTTTAGTGATAATCTTGTGTAGCCTGTCCAAACGTCATTCCCATGATTTTTAGTTGTTCGACTTTCAGCCTGCCAGCGTATTGTTAAAACATCACAGTGTTAGGGTTGCTGTTCCAATGACTTTCTTCAGCTGTAGTAGCATTAGCATTCACCTGAAGTGCTCATTAGCCGTTGTTGCAAACCGCAGTCTCCTTTCTCCCCATACTAACCACACGTGTCAGTTGTGCTTTTCGCCGCCTGTGCCAGTGTGTGGATGTGGGAATGTGTGGCTGACAGGCGCACAATGACTGAATGAGTTTTAAGGTAATTAGCCCAGGCTCTATGCAGGAAAAAGGTCACCCACTAAAATGTCAGTATTGGCACGCAGTAACACAGGGCGCACTAGTACTTAGCCTCTCATTTCTGACCTTGTCCTAGTATATCTACTGCAGTACCCATTTCACAAAACCAATAATGCAACCACCATGATTTTGTAGAGCACTTATTCAAATTACTGAAAATCATTAAAGGGGCTACATTACTCTATTTTCTGATCTATGTTAGAATGTTGTTTCCTTGTCAAAAACATACTTGGAGTTGTGTTTTGTTTCATTCACACATGTTTAACACACAAACACAACATATTTTGGCTGCGTTCTTTTCTCAAACACTCGTCTCCACCTTGTGATGTCACGTAATTTTAACTCCTTATACACAACTTCACTAGAATCATTTGGATAATTTCAGTCCTGGAATTATGAACTAAAAATTAAAAAGTACCTGTTAATATGAAAACTAACACTTCATAACATCACAAAGTGTAACAGCATTTTGAACTTTGGATTTTTGTAGATAGACTAATGATAAATTAATGGTTCTCAAACATTTAAACAAAACCAGCTTAAGGTAACGACATTGGTTAAAAGCTTATATTAGTACATTTTGCATACTATAGGACTTTTAGCATATCCCTGTGATTTGTAGCCTCTAGCAATTGTGAATTATATGCACATTTTCAACAATGACCTATTCTAATGATGTCTGGTGAAATAAAGAAAAGAGTCTAGTCTACAGATTAAAGCATAAAAAGACCTATAAAGTAGTTTCATTGCAGGATGTTCCATTAGGAGAACTACTAACCTATATAACGTCGAATGCATCATTAGGCTAATTGTTTATCCATTTCAGAAGAAGCAGAAGGCGTCAAGTCACAAGGAAGTTATGAAAGTTTAGTAAAACATGTCAAAACTTTTACCATTTTCCTGTGCTTTATTCATTTAGGGTATATGTGCTTTTCTGTCCAAATATCAAAAATATCACATTTTGGCTTTGAAAATAGTTGTTCAGTACCAGTATTGGGCAAGTTCCCTCCAGAAAGTAATTTGTTATAGGCAGCGATGTGGAGAATACTTGCATTAAAATATTTTTGTAGCACATTCTAATACATGATCCAATCTGAGTACTGAATGCTTAGAATACTTTTATATTGAGTTACATTTAAATTACTGTAAAATATAGCATTAATTACATACACATTAATATTTGTTTCACTATTTTTAAAGCATTTCCTACCTTCCCTTACCATAAGAGCAGAGTTGTGTATTTTTTGCACTGATTCTGTGCAGTTTGAAGCCTAAATTACATGGTCAAATATCATAATGTATTCCTTTCAATTTGAGAAAAGTAACTATTCTGAATACAGTTAAATGAAAAAGTGACTGTACCTGAATGCAGTTACTCAAAATGTGTATTCAGAATATATGTTTTTGGTACATGTATTCACTTTCTTCCCAACATTGGTTGTAGATACCAGTTATTTCTCTCAATTATAATAACTTAGACTTGACTCTGGCTCCAATTCACTTTACATTGAAAAATCATCACCTCTTTCGTGCAGTTGAACATCTTCATTTTGTTCCTATTGACCCGCTCGATGTGATCCTGCTGTTTTTATTTCACTATTTTGTCTATTATAGCATAAATTCCACTTCCTAATATTGACTCCAAATCCATCCCTGTAAACGCTGGCCCGATGAGCTTCACTTGCCTGGAGCCGAGCGCTACGGGTGACCCCACGCCGCCTTAGTCCGCCTCTTTACACACTCTATGGGACAAACTGAGCCATCTCCCATTTTGTCTTTATTTGTCATATCAAGCGCCGTTCCCTTCCTGCGATGTGACCTTTTCGCTGGTTAACAATTTTACGATAACGTGGGATGTTTTACAGAAATCGGGCCTGAATCCCCCTGGCTGCGCGATTAGTGTGAAACGTGAAATACAAGCTTTGTCACCGCGGCTCTCACAGGAAATGGGTAGATGTGTCTGGTGATGGAGTGTCAGATAGCATGATATACCGCCTTTTTTCTACAGAGGCACCCGGGGACAACACCGGCGAGAGAGAGGGGCTTTCAGAGCACCGGGGCCTCTTGTGTGGAGTTATGTTCATCTCAAAATAGACAATATATATGCAAATCACATATAGAATAAAGCATGTGGTTATTATATATGTATGTTATTGACAGGTTAGTGCATCGTTCAGGCTGCTTGCACACCTCTCTATCAGGGGCCTGAACGATTATGCTAATATTAGGCACAGTTCCCACTTAATGCCGTTCAATAGCCAACAAATAGAAACTGTAAACAAGTAGG
>JACN01060418.1:0-11524 GCA_000787155.1 Scartelaos histophorus
CTGAGCATAATTTTGAGGGGGTAAATACGCAAAATAAAATATAAAGCACAATACATTTTAAAAATCCACCCAGCGGATAGAGAACAGCAGGCGTTTACTCACGGACTCCGGGCTCTTGTCTTTTGCATCGTACACCGTGAGCTTCACCAGCGTCTCGGGGTTAGCGGGAGAATCCGAAGGGAAGGTCACTCCGGTCAGGAACAGTGGGTCTTTATTGGCCTGTCGGGAAGAGGAACAAGACGTGAATGTGGTTATGTAGAACTGACCTGCGTGGAAATAAATAAGAAAACAGTCACGGGGGTGAAAATAGGACAAATATTAATAATATTTCTGTTTTTTGATCTATGTTTTAAAGTTGTTTCCTCATCGCAAACAGACCTGGAGTTGTGTTTTGTTTCATTCACATGTTTAACACAAAAACCCTGCATAGGCTGAATTTTCTCTCCGTTTCATCTTATGGTGTAATACAGGAAGTGCTCCACTGTATTTTTAAACTACATCTACTACTACTAGAAAAATATTACAATTATTATTTTTTTCAGCCCTGGAATTGTAAATCTCTACCTGAACTAAAGGTAAAAGGAGCCGTTAACTTGAAAACTACTGTTTCGTGACATCACAAGGTGGGACAGAGCATTTTGACAGATTAAAAAACAGGATTTTTACATTTTTGGTCACTTAAAAATATTATAACGTGACTTAAAGCTCAATTAAAGTCAATTTTGTGTAATATAGGACCTTTATATAATGCATGATATAAAAAAAATTCTAAACTTTCCATAAACAGTGAGTCAAAGGGCAATACCTTTTAAAATAACCAACAACTAGCATGCTAATGTAAGCAAGCAGCTGTAATTAAAGCAATTTGACAGTAGATAAGTTATGGACTTTATAACTGTACAGAAAGCCTGAGAATTTTTACCTATGACGTCACAATCCTGATATGTTTTTGATGCAGGAACAATGGGTAAAAAGCTCCAAAAAGTCAGATTTGCATAGTACATAATTCAAAATATTTCTGCGAGTTACAATCACTCAAACGGCAGGTCTTAAATTTCACATTATGAAAAACGATATATCACGCGCTTAAAGCCAGAAGCAAAGGAGCCATTTCACCGTTTGCAGCTGTAATTCGTCATAACAAAAATGGTCTTTGTCTTAGTGGGATGATTTACAATATTTTCAGGCGCATAAGCAAAAGTGAATAACATCTGAGCAAATAGCGCCACAGTCATGATTGGAACACTCTCTTCGGCTTTCGGCGGGAGTAAATAACATGCTGTCTGTGTCTGGAGTGGGAAATTTGGAGGTCGTTTTTATTTTTTTGTTTTTTCTCAGCACCTTTTCAGCGTGACACAAAAAATATCAAGATGGGAAAAAAAAAGACTGTTAACAATTTGAAGCTGGGTAGCAATTGTCAAATTAAAAAAATACTGAAGCCTCCTCTTGAACTGTGAATGAGGAGGGCTCCTTTTGGCCTTTTTTTTAAGTAACGGTAAAAAAAACAACCTGTGAATACGCAAATTATGAGCTTTAGGCAATGTTATAATGTTATTTCCACAAAAAACATACCTGCATTTGTGTTTTATTTCATTCGCACACGTTTGAGTAATTATTTATTAAAAGTCTGCCTACGTTTCCATAACTCAAAATGCTCTGCTGCACCTTGTGATGTCATGGAGTGGTAGTTTTCCAAGTTAAAAGCTCCTTTTTACCTTTAGTTCTGTCAAGATTTTGCAACTCAAGGTCTGAAAAAATCCAAATGATTCTAGGGAAAGTGTACGGAGCACTTCCTGTATCACCGCATGACATCACAAAGTGGAACAGCGTGTTTTAAGCTTAAGAGAATAACACAAAATAGCCTAAATATAAAGAGTTAGTGCGTTAAACTTGTGTGAATGAAACAAAACACGACTCCAGGTCCATTTTTGATTTGGAAACATCATCATAGCATAGATCAGATCAGAAAATAGCGCAATATGAGCCGTTTAAGCCACTCGGGAACCGTTCTCTTATTTTTAAAAGTCAGATTTTGGAATTTCAGACATTTAAAAGCAAAGAGGAAGTCCATGCGCGCTGTAAAAGTGCTGAGTGGCAGGTCTGGGTGGCTCAGAGGTTTGACCCAAAACTTGCCCGAGGCCTGAATGACATTAGCAGATGCCTATCAACAGTCTCACTATTCACTTTTATCTCCTTATTGTATTTTATCCCGGGGCTTACGCTAGCGTCACACATAGCTGGAATTCCCAAAGTGAAATCTAACTCATGCAAGCATAAAGTTTGTTTAGTTTAAAGGTCCAACATTACACAAAACTGACTCTTGGGAGCTTTAATCCATGTTATAATGTTGTTACCTCTTCAAAAACACTCTGTATTTGTTTTGTTTCATTCACGCATGCTTGAGTAACTCTTTATTATTAGTCTGTCTACATCTTTAAAGCTGAAAATGCTCTGTTCCACCTTGTGATGTCACGGAGTGGTAGTGTTCAAGTTTATTTCTTTGTTTTAAACCTTTTGCTCAGTCGAGGTTGGCTGAAATCATCCAAATCACTGTAATGAAGTTGTATCAGTGGAGTTGAAAAGCGCTGTGGAGCACTTCCTGTATCACCCCGTGACATCACAAGGTGGACCGGAGTTTCCCGTTTGAGAAAAGAACATGAATGAAACTCCAGGTCTGTTTGTGATGAGGAAACAACATTATAACATAGATAAAGCGGCGTAATACGGGCAATTTAACTACTTCTAAAAAGTTAAAGTGCCAAAATTACGCTTCTTCCTTTTCCTAATCTTCCTCCTCCTCTTCCCCCCCGTCCTCCTCTTCCTGGGCGGATCTAAAGAGCGCCCCCTTGGGACAGTTCAGGGCCAGACGAGGAAGTGCTGATGACACAAACAGAGCGGTGGACATGGGGCACACCCTCTCACTGAAGGAGAGATTATACATTATCACCCAGTTTATCGAAGAATTACAGAAGTATATATAGAAAAACCAAACGCAAAACACCAAACACTCCCAGATTTTAACATTTCTGCTTCCTTTTTGTTCGTAAAGTGTCCAGAAAAAGCTGCATAATCTCCAAAGTTGCATTTCTTCTGCATTTGCATATTGTAAGGACTTTTATTTCCTTTTGCACTGCTGTAAATAATGTATACAGTACAATATAAAGTAACTGTTCACTGACCAAAACCCAATAAACATTACACAATAAACACTAAATTTTCATTACATTTGCAGCATGTTTATTTCCTTTTTATTTTATTACACGTTAACAGAACTTGAGGGGTCATAGTTAAGTGTCAAAAGTTTTGCAAAATCGTAGCAATTAGAGTTGAATATAATAAGTTAATAGAAGTTGCCAAGTCATTTTAAATAGTGTTAAATATTACACGTTACCAGAACTTGCAAAATCCTGGTCATTTGTGTTAAATATTATAAGGTTTAACCCATTTAGTGTAACTTGGCTATAGCTAATACACTATACTTGGAGTTTACATGATTTATCCTGGTGAAGTACTTACTGGATTTATGCATTTTGTTTAATTTTTTCAAGTAAACCTTATTTATCAGGGTTTACAGTTTATTATTATTACTATTAAGGACGCTCCTACAAATCTTACTCTGTTTTTTTAGGAGTATATCCCAAAAAACGCCAAGTCCGACAAATTCTGATTGATACGTGTTTTTACAAGCGAAAGGAAAAATTGCAAAGTTTTGGAAAAAGACTCACAGGCCCAAAATTGGTGCATTTGGTAAAACAAACACTCGTAGTTTTTCGTCCTTTGAAAAATCACATGCATTAGGAAAGGAAAGCTGAAATAATTTGAAGATATGTGAGGTTCTTTGAAGAGTTTTGTAGAATGATAGATTATTTTGTGAGCATTTTTCTTACACTGGGTTAGTCATTCACTCCGCACTTGGTAATGGTGAAGTTTTAGTGCGATCTGGGCCATAAACTCCTTCAACCACATTCATAAAGCACGTCAGGTGAAGTGTCTTGCCTAAGAACACGACAGCAGCATGCACTCGACTAGAGCTATTGCGCCCCCATTGCCGTTCCTGGTTTTCCCATCAGTCTCCCGTCCAAGAACCAGGCCCGTCGACAGAAATGCGAGGCCCATGCGAGGCTTTTTACCCCGGGCCCCCAAATTTCAACATTGAAAATTCAAAATTTAAGATCTAAACACTTAAATCCCGTCCGAGAACCAGGCCCGTTGGCAGAAATTTGAGGCTTTTTGCGTAAATTTCAACACCGGAAAAAAATCTTGGTCGAAATTTAAGATTCTAAACACTTAAATCTATCAGAAAATGATCTGTTCCTGCAGAAGATCATTTTACTGGACAAGTTCTGTTCAAATAAACTCCTCCAGACCAGAATGAATCAGACTCTCTGAGTTCATGGACTGAAATAAGTTTGTAGATGCTAAATTCTAGATAAAACGCTTTAAATTCTGCCAAATTTGAGATAAAATGTTTTAAATTCTGCCAAATTCTAGATAAACATTCCTCAGTCCAGTTGGTGCTGAGTGTTCGTGTGGTGTCATAAATATTCAGATGTAAATTGTAGATATTTGTCTTAAATCAGTCTGACATGAGTCGTTCTTCAGTCTGGATCAAATCTGTGTCACTGAATCTAAAAACAAGTGAAATGGATTGTAGCTTCTGATTTTCGAGTCACGGAAGAAAAATATGTGACAATTTTTAAGATTCTACAACCGATTCAGAACGAGTAAGAAGAGAATAAACCTGAAAACAACATGAAGAACCTGAGAGAAGTTTGAAAATCTTGTCCAGATCAGATAAAGTGCAGCGTATCGGCTCCTAGTAAATAGAGAATAAATCTGAAAACAAGATGAATAATCAGATATAAGTTTTAAAATCGTGTCCAGATCAGAGAAATTTGCAGTGTAATTTGGAATTAATAGGAAGAAAGTCCAATTCTGGGCTCCTTAAACTCTGGGGCCCAGGACAACAGGCCCCTTTGCCCCCCCTGCCCCCAAATTTCAACACTGGAAAAAAATCTTGGTCGAAATTTAAGATCTAAACACTTAAATCTATCAGAAAATGACTTAAAAGTAGTGAAATTATCTGAAATTTTACTTGACAAACAACCTCTAATCTAGAATTAAGCAGAATCAGAACTAGTAAATAGAGAATAAATCTGAAAACAAGATGAATAATCAGATATAAGTTTTAAAATCGTGTCCAGATCAGAGAAATTTGCAGTGTAATTTGGAATTAATAGGAAGAAAGTCCAATTCTGGGCTCCTTAAACTCCCTTTGCCTACTCCCCTGCTAAATCCTAACCACACCCAACCCTGATAAGCTTAGAAAATAAATGTAGTTTGACTTTGATCTTCTAAAAACAACAGAATATATTATCTAGTGTGAATTTTACTGGTAATATGCTCTAATGAAAGTGATACAAACGTTTAAACAAAGCGATAAGACTGAAAACGATGAAACCATGAAGCAGAATTATCCACAAAAAATGTACAAAAATCTGCAAAATTGTGACGTTTCATGGAGAATAAAGTCACGTGAAGTGGGGATTTATTTTCTCTCCTCGTGCCTCATATGCCGCCCACTCCGACAAGGCTTTTTTATTATTAAGAACACAAAAGGAGGCAGGAACAGGGGTTAGGGTTAAGGTCAGTTCATGGTGGTCAATGTTTTTTCCAATATAAAAGCAGATATCACAGTAAAAGCAGTGGGAGCGCCCTAACTCGTAAAATAGAGGAAATATACTGTGGTTATAGAGCAAAACAAGAGCCAAATTCTTCACCGAACATCCTGAATAACAAAATTAACCAGACTAAACCCAACAAAGAGCTGGAATATGCAATTACTTACAAGGGAACAACATATTATAATAAGAGAAATGTCCAAAAAGGCCCTTACGCCAACCCCTTCACCTCAGCTTTGATTTTTATTTTTATCACACTAACATGCAATTTCCCCTTAAGAAATCTATTATTACGAATATTAAACTTGACTTTTTCAACACTATTCCAAAACATGGCATAAGAAAGACAATATAACTCAAAACAAACAAATATATAAACGAGAAAACGGCATAAAAGTTGAACCTAAAGAAATAACGATAATAATGGTAATGAAGCACAGCCATACAACATACGACTTTTATTTTTTATTTATATATTTAATTATATTTAGATTTTTTTCCATTTGTGTTTGTGGGTCTGTCACCTCTTTGTCTTTTTTTTTTTGAGTGGGGTACATTATAAATATAAGAGTATGTCCATGTACATGTTTGGGACCATTTTTGGTGCTCAAAAGGAGTAGTTTGAAGTTTAAAAAGACGTATTTTGTCGTACACCAACTGTTTTACTTTAACACGTGGTTGACACAATATCCAGTACAAATATTCAATACAAATGTACATGATGTCTGTCCAACTGTAATTTCTTTAGTTAAAAAGGTTCAAATTTCATAATAATCCCCACATCCCTGTAGAACCTCTGACTTCCATGGAAACAAATAATTTTGTTCACAAATCCTGAGTTCTTCTGCATGTTTTTTGTCCTTAAAGTGTCAAATGTTCATGTGGTGCGACCGTCCGCCCTTAACTCAGGATTTTTAAACTTCTTTAAAATTACTCTAAATCTAATCATATTTATTTTCTTTATTTTTTGTCATATTTTCTGGGGTGTTTTGTAGTCGCACTTGAAATTTCAGCTTTCTTGAATACATATTTCCCCCATAAAATTCAAACAAGAAAGCCTAAAAAACCCAACAACCCTTCTAATTTCACATAAAGACCTTTTTTTGTGCATTCTTCAGACATTTTAACATATGAACTATTTAAAAGCGAAGACAAATTCACATAACTATCATCATATTGTAATAATACATAAGAACACCAACAATGGTAAGAAAATTAAGGATACCGACAATAGTACAAGAAACAACAAGCAAAAACCAGCTCTACAGAAGGAAATATGTTCTAAAATGAAAAACTTGATATACTCTATATACTGTGACCAGACCATATGTTTAAATAACTTGAATTTACAGATATTTTGGCATTGCTTTAATTGTAGTACATCCAGTGTATCCAGAATAATGTTACAATAATGTGAAAAAAGGATAAAAATGAGCTAAATAACAGAATAACAGAACTTGTAGTTGGTTTGTGTCTATAACGAGTCAGACAAATTCATAATTAAACCTTCTACAGTTCAAATCCGATCAAAGTACAGAAAAGTAACACAAGTTTTTCCACTTTTATCAATTCTACAATAACTTTTCATTGATCAAAAACGACAAACAGATCTCGAATCGGCTCATTAGCAAAGCCCGTGAACTAAAACGTGAACGCGCATGGAATTTACAAGCAAAACGAAGCACTTCCTGTATTACCGCATGTGTGAATGACTAAAAACACTATTATAGAGATGAAAAAGTAGCGTAACAGGGTCTTTTAAGGTATTTCCAAGTTGTTTCCGAGGATGATTAACAGATCTAGAATCAGCTCAATGGAAATGCGTGTGAAAAATCGGAAAATAAATACGGGTTTTCGTACAGCTAGCGTTGGATTAGCCGATAAACACACAGGAATGGGAGAAAAAGCCCTGGTCCTGTGCGCGCCGCTAGCCCTCCTGATCCTTTAGAAGCTGTCAAGGACTCCCAATAGACAAATAATACATATTTTAGCTCTCTTATTTCAGAATCAATCCACACGCGCATACAGGACCGGCCTCAAAAAGCGTTCACTGTCCGGCAATAAAGCAGCCTTCCTCTCGCAAAGCTGATTCAGCATTCTCCAAACGGACACGGGGGAAAGAAATGAGCTCTGTGGAACGTGGGGATACTGTTTATCGAGAGCCGGGACGAGAACGAGGAAACTGAAGCCGCTCCGGTTGGCCGAGATGAATGGAAATGTGTTGGAAATATGTCGTGAATATGTTGTTTTTTATGTTGTGTTCTGATTCTCACAGTGTCCGTCCTTTGCTTTGTTGATAGAACTGAACCTTTGGGCTTCTCTCAGCTTTTGGATGAAGTTTCCTGAAATGGTTTTTGCAGCAGAGGTGGATGAAGTACAAGGTTTGGTTACTTAAGGAAGTACAGCTACAAAAGTATAAAGTATATAATTAAAAATGCAGCATTGAGGGTTGTACCTATTCAAAAATGTACTTTTTAAGAACAATTAAAGGATAAAATGTGATTTTGAAAAGGGAAAAAAGTATAAAGCTCCTCAAGTAAAAGTATATAATTAAAAATGCAGCATTGAGGGTTATACCTATTCAAAAATGTACTTTTTAAGAACAATTAAAGGATAAAATGTGATTTTGAAAAGGGAAAAAAGTATAAAGCTCCTCAAGTAAAAGTATATAATTAAAAATGCAGCATTGAGGGTTATACCTATTCAAAAATGTACTTTTTTTAGAACAATTAAAGGATAAAATGTGGTGATTTTGAAAAGGGAAAAAAGTATAAAAAAGTACAGATAAAAAGTACCTCAAGTAAAAGTATCACATGAAAAAAATCCAGTCATAAGTGTTAAAGTACCTGTTTAAAAATGTACTTTAAACATTTTTAGGAGATTTTTAGAATTTTTTTGATCACAATTAAAATGATGAAATGTGGTGTTTTTGTGGTTTAATTTAATTTTTGAAGCCACTTTTGTGTATTTGTATATTCAATATGCTCAAAGTTTGGATGTTAACTCAAATTAAAAGTGCTAAAATAAGTCTCAGTCATAAAGAAAAGTACGTTTTACTTTTCAGTCCAGATCTAAAATATAGATAACTGTTCTCAAATGTAAAAGTAAAACTATCCACTGTAAAATGTACTGAAATAAAGCACAGTTTCCTTCTACCACTGCTCGTCCGGGTATTGAAATGCCAAAGCAGTGCTCAAAGCAAAGGCTCTGAACAAGTTTTGAGTTAATTTGAGTTTAATTTTTTATTTGCAACTTTCCACATGTGTCGGTTCATAGTTTTGATGCCTTCAGCGTAAAAAAAATGATGGAAAAGAAGAAAAATAAACAGAAAAATGTGCAAACTTTTGGTTTTAAATCATGTAACTTTTCAAATGTTATTGCTTTGTCTGGAATGTTTCACAGTACGGCATTAAACCTTTCTATCGTCACGGAGACCAAACCAGACCAAGTTACAGGCCAGATCTGTGGAAAAGCGAGTCAGAATTTGTTTTTCTTGGTATTTTTGAGCTATAAATCCACTTCGAGTTGAATAAATGTCAGGTCAAGAATCGCTAGATAATGTGCGTATTCTGTATTTCAAGAATGACGAGGGAAAAAAAAGAAAGTGTGTTTGGCCTTGGCTTCCTCGCGTTCTCAATAGAGCTCATTCACACTTACCAGCATGCTCGGCGGGCCCTGGCTCCGTCTACTTAGCGATGGGCAGAGATGAGCTGAAGGGGCGAGTCTGTGTCCATTTACACCGAGCGGCGAGCCGGTCTGTCGCTGGAGTGGACGGCGTATGCTCTGCGAGGTAGCGCTGGCGTTAAACCAGAGCGGAACTGGCCAATTTGAGTCATTAGAGAGGAGAGGGTGTGCGCCAAACGGGGGCGAGGGGGAGAGTTTTTTCCTCCTCGGCTCAAAAAAAAGTTATTTTCGCTTCGCAATTAGTGAGTCTCTTGGATGACAGACAAAAAAAAACGCTACGAAACTTTTTAATCAATATTTTTTCACAATTGGGAGCCAAAATCAGACCTGAAATAACACTGCGTAACATTTCTAGTGAACGGTCCGCCACCTGTCTCCATGGAAACGTGATTGCTTTGTCTAGAATGTTCCACAGTATAGTTGTTTAAGCCTATCATAGCAGCACACGACATTACAATCCAGATCTGTGGAATTACTGTATTTTTAACAAATAGAAACACCCGTAATGAATAAATGGTAGATGGAAATGTTTAAAGTCACACCGTGGAACATTCCAGACAAAGCAATAACATCTCCATGGAGACAAGCAGGTGATGGCCCCTACGTCAGCCAATAGAATACTACCTCTCTTACACACTCCACAGACACGGCGCTGTTTACTAAACCAATGCAGCGGTTCTTAGCGGCTTTTCCCAGCTTTTTCCAATGCAAAAGAAAAGGAAAAGGAGCGAAGCCAAACAAACGTGCGTCTAACTGTAGGCACTGCTCTGTCTGAAGCTCTGTGACTCAAGTTTGACATTAATCTGAGCTTTGTTTTAACGCAATCTGACCTGAAAAAAATGAAAAAATGTGACACTCACTCATAGAATTACAGACAATTTTGTCAAGCGTCTAAACAGCACCATGGAGTAATTAGAATACATTATTTTTGACTAAAATAGCATTAGCATAATAAAAGGTCAAATGAAATCTAAATATGTTAAGTGTTATAAGATACCCCCTCTTTAAAGGTGCATTGGGTACATTTTCTAGTGGAGAGTCCGTCATATGCTTTGCTCCAAATGCTGGAGATGTTATTGCTTTGACTGGAATGTTTCAGATCAGATCTGTGGAAAGGTGACCCTGCTCACAGTCAGAATATCTGTTTTTCTTTCCGCTTTTAGGCTTGTGGAACAACTTCAACAGAGCAAAACCATCAGAGGCGACTTGATTTTAAACAGATTTGATTTTCTTGCGATCTACAATTGCCGATCGGGAGCTGGTCTTGAGGAATTAATCGGTTCTCGTTACCTGTTAACGACGCAAAGCACGACACACGATAAAACCAACACTCGGCCCGATCCCAAAAACAGTTGAGTGAAAAATCGGCTCAAAAAGGGCCAAAAATTGCAAAACTTTAAAGTGATTTAGCTGAAACTACAACAGATTTGATTGATTTGATCTGTGCTGTTAAATGACTTTTTCAGTTTGCATCAATCAAACACCTGAACAGTCACCATGTAGTTTTTCTTGAGTTTCAGAACAATTTTCCAGACATTTCTCGTATAATTAACTTTCTGCTCTTTTTAGGCTGTAGGTTTAATTCTGTATTTACATTTTCAACCAAAGCTCAAGAATCACTAGACAACTTACACTGCACAATCAGTTCACAATGCAGTTCAGCTTTAGGTCCTGTATTACGCAACATTGAGTCTTGTGAGCTTTAAGCCTTATTTAATGCTGTTACCTCATCAAAAAACATTCCAGGAGTTTTGCTTTATTCACACATGTCTGAGTAATCCTTTTTTAATAGTCTGTCTACATCTTCGAAATGCTGTGTTCCTCTTTTGGATGTTTTGAAGTGGTGGTTTTCAAGTTAACAGTTTTTTTTTAGCTTTAGTTCAGTAAAAAATGGCAACTCCAGAGCTGAAATAATCCAAATGATTCTAGTGAAGGTGTGTAGAGTTTAAAAAATGAAATATATTACCAGTTTACGTCACAAAGTGGAGCAGATATGGAGGGTTTGTGTGTTAAACATGCACGAATTAAACAAAACTCCAAGTATGTCCAATGTTATAACACTGAAAACACGGAAATACAAGCGTTTTAAAACCTTAAAATCGCTCCCCGTCTCTTCTTTCTCTTCTCGACCGCTCATAATTACGCAGCGCAGACGAGAC
>KN519315.1:8558-19486 GCA_000787155.1 Scartelaos histophorus
ACTAACTTTTTATTATTTCAGCTCGGCCCCGGGAGCAGCATGTTTCTGAACCATAGACCGTACATATAAATGGACATAGCTAACACACTAGCCGCCACGTGCCAAACAGGAAGTGCTCCAGGAGGCTCTTCCGGCTCCTTCTGACTCCCGGCTCCCATTGACTTACATTAAAATCTTGCTGCTCGTCTCTCTGTACCTGCTGCTGTGGCCTCGTCATCTTGGTCTTAAAATGTTCTTATTAACCCACTCTACATGATCCTGATTTTTTTTCCCGCTATTTTGTTTGTAAAAAAATCCTATTCATAACATAGATCCTGGCTCCATATTGGCTCCTGTAACTGCCTCACTTAGTCCACTTTTTATACAGTCTATGTTCTGAACCAGCATCAGAGCCAGTTTGGTAGAAAAGGATCATAGGAGCTGAGTAACGACTGAGGAACTTGGGTGAGTCTCGTTGTATTGACACAAACTCTCCATGGCTTTCAGAATAATGAAAAGTTACAATATACACGAGCCAGTATTTGTTGCCATAGGAACACATAATTTACTAGCCAGCCGTTAGTTTTTGGCTAACTTTTGCCTTTTGCATAACTAACTTTTAATCATTTCAGCTCGGCCTCGGGAGCAGCGTGTTTCTGAACCATAGACCGTATATATAAATGGACATAGCTAGCGCGTTACCCGCCACGTGCCAAACAGGAAGTGCTCCAGGAGGCTCTTCCAGCTCCTTCTAACCACCGGCTCCCACTGACTTACATTAGAATCTTGTCGCTCTTCTCTCTGTACCTGTTGCTGTAGCCTTGTCATCTTGGTCTTAAAATGATCAAATGATCTACATGATCCTGAACTTTTTTCCCGCTATTTTGTCAGTCAAAAAGTCCTATTCATAACATAGATTGGCTCCTGTACCCGTTAGCATCGCGAGCCTCATTTGAGTGTGACGCTATTCGTGACGTCACACTCACGTCACACACTTTTTATACAGTCTATGTTCTGAACCAGCATCAGAGCCAGTTTGGTAGAATAGGATCATAGGAGCTGAGTAACTTGGGTGAGTCTCGTTGTATTGACACAACCTCTCCATGGCTTTCAGAATAATGAAAAGTTACTATATGCACGATACTGAAAAAAACAATGCAAAATACTGTGTCTTTTGAATGGTCAACTGTCCTCGAAATGGCCTCATAAGCACGATGGACGCTGAAACACACGAACACACACATTTTCACGCCACACTGAGTTCACTTTGCCTAAGTAAGACAATGGATCTTTTTAATATGTACAACACTGTGCACATAGAACACACGGGGTGAATACTGACACCGCCGCACACACACTGAATGCAGATTGTCCATCTCCTTATTGCCGTGTATTGAGACATTAAAAGCTTGGACACAAAGCAGCTGTCGTCTTTGACATTGTCCTCACCGCGTTGTCTGTTACGTGAATATTCCGGCCTGTTCTCCGGCGTTCCTGTGGGTCCTCTCCAAACCTGCACTTTATTTTCATCTGTTTTCATTGGAGCGTCACAGCTGTGGAATCACGCTCCATAATCTGCTCTGACCACTTCACTCCACACTAAGTACCTTTGGCACCAAACCACAGCGAGCCCACGCACCTCACTCCAGCACTAAGCACTGAATACTTAAGCAGGAATTATACTATGAGAGCAATGTGCTACTGCAAAAACAGGGCGGATAGTACTTCTTACATTTACTAGAGTAACTTTCTGAAGAAATTGTACTTTTCTGGCCCCATGATTATACTTTTACTTGAGTAATATTTTGATTGAAGTAACAGTACTATTATGGTTTCTCTTCCAACTGTGAGTAAGTCTAGTGACAAAAGCTTTATGTGACATTTGTAAACACTTAAACACTTAATTCCTAATGAAAATGATTATTCGGAGTCAAACTTAATTCCGAAGTAAGTCAGAGGTTTATTCCGCTCAATTAATTTATTCCTCGATCATGTTTATTTTTCTTAAAAGTAACTCCGGTGGTTTGTGCTCGTTGGGTTTCCTCCGGTCGTCTCGCCGGACTTTCATCCACTGTTTTTTGGATTTGTGGAAGTGGGCTGAGGTCGAGCGTCCGTCCACTCAGTTTGTCTTCTTCCTCCTTCTGCGACGGTCCTCCTCCTCCTCCTCGGCTCACAGACGTAAAGCGTGATGATAGAATTCTCCATCTGCTGCTTCATTATCATCGGAACGACTGCGGATCGTGGAGTTTGGATCGTGTCCGTGGAGTAACGACATTTCCCCACTTAAACTCAAAGGAGAACATTTTAATTCCAAACTATTCAATTCAGAACAATAAATTCGGAATTAACTATAAATGTGCCCAATTTGAAATGATTTGAACATTTGTGTTTCTTGCAGCTGCTTCAGACACGATTTCATTTGTCTCATTCTGAAATCCATTGTGGGATCTTTCAATAAACGCAATTTCCATGAAGACAAACCCTCCACCAGAAAAAGTGACATAGGTATTAAGTTATAAGAAGTTCCTTGCCCAGGGACACAATGCCAGCGTGTGCTCAGGTAGATGAGAATGATTAAATATATAACACAAGGATTTAAACGTGAATCTTTGTTTAAAACTGATATAAAAGTTACGAGGTTGAAGTAAGAAGCTAACCTGCAACAAACACAACATGTACAATTGTTCAGATTATTGTTTATTTTAAGAGTCACCATCTGCCTTTGGGTACGGAAGTAAAGTCCATTTCAAAATTCATTCATTTCATAAAAAAAAAGCCCAAATTAAAAGTTTGAACGCTTGCTCAGGGCTAATCAGCTCCCTGGTGACTAATGAGCACAGGACCTTTCATTTTATGTATAATCTGTTTCTGAAACTTTATAACCTGCAAAGTTTTTAAAGCTTTTCACAGAATTTTTTTTGACGTTATGGATATTAGTTAGCACGTCGCTGGTAAAACTCCGAATATTTCAAATTTTCAAAAAGTCTGCGGGGAAAATTAATGGAAACTGGAGCAGGCGCCGCTGTTGATCTCCATTATTCCATGAAAAAGCAACACTAGAAATAAAGCTGTGAAGTTGCTGTTGAAGTGACAAACCTCAGTCCACTTCACTAATGTTTCACTATTATTATGACGGCAAAAACGGCTAAAATCATTCCAAAAACTTAACGAAATACCTGAACAGAATCCCTTTTAATCTGCACATACATTTCAAATACAGTTTTTTGGTTTGTAGAGTGTTTTTCTCACAAAGTTGTTTCTCTAACTTCATGGGTCATATGCAAATGCTTTAGGAAAGAATCACAGTTTGCTCAAAACCCCAAACAAATATGAACATCTGTTTTCACCACCCACAATGCATCACTGCGCCAGGCCCTTTTCACACGCCGCAAACATGGAGCTGTTTTTCGTAACTCCATCCTAAAAATTACATCTCGCAGTACAGTCGTGTTATTATATATGCAAAACGTGTTTATTTTGCACAAGATTTGCTAAATATTTCACTCGCATAGATAAGTGTAATGCTATACTGTGGGACATTCCAGGCAAAGCAATAACATCTCAGTGGAAATGTTGCTGACGAGACGTTACATAAATGCAGTGGAATATTACACTCTTTAATACATAAATCATTGTGACACTTTAACATGATGTTTTTTAATTCCAAATTAAATTAAATAGTTAATAGTTAATAGTTAATTAAATAGTTCAGAATTCAGATATTCTCCTTCCAGTTTACATGGAAATAATAATTCTGAATTGAGGTTTAGATGGAAAACACGTTAAATTGCCGCGACCGACGTCTGGTGGTGGGGAAGGGTTTGGATTGGACAGCAGGGGGCGCACCGATATATTTACGTCAACCAGTAGAAAACACACACTACAGCTGCGATCGGCTTTTCTGTCATCTCGGTTTGTCGTTACGCCACGGACACAAACACGATCCAAACTTTTTCTCGCAGTCTTTCCGATGATAATGAAGCAGCAGATGGAGAATTCTATCATCACACTTTACGTCTGTGAGCTGAGGAGGAGGAGGGAGGAGCGTCGGAGAAGGAGGAAGAAAACAAACCGAATGGACGGACGCTCGACCTCAGCCCACTCCCGCATCCCGCTCCCCGCAAATCCAAAGAGCAGTGGAAGAAAGTCCCAAGAGACGATTGGAGGAAACCCAACGAGCACGAACCACCGGGATTATTTTTAAGAAGAATAAACTTTTACGTGATCGAGGAATAAATGAATGCAGCTTAAAAATCAGAATAAACAATCCACTTACATTGTTTCATTTTCATTATTAATTTTTATTCAGAAATAAATAATTTTTATCCGGAATTAAACCTCTCAAGTAGAAGTGGCAATTGACTTATACTACTACGACTACTACTTGTACTTTTGGCACAAACTTTTTCAAGCAATTTCGGAAAAGGCTCCAAAGCAGACTAAACCAGCTACACCCAGTTTAGTCCTGTTCTAGTCCTAGTTTAGTTCTTTTCTAAACCCAGTTTAGTCCTGTTCTAATCCTAGGTTAGTTCTGTTCTAGACCCAGTTTAGTCCTGGTTTAGTCCTGTTCTAGTCCTTGTTTATTCCTATTTTAGTTCTTTTCTAGACCCAATTTAGTCCTGGTTTAGTCCTGTTCTAATCCTGGTTTAGTCCTCATTTATTCTTGATTTATTACTGATTTAGTCCTGTTCTAGTCCTAGTTTAATTCTATTTTAATTCTTTTCTAGACCCAGTTTAGTCCTGGTTTAGCCCTATTCTAATCCTGGTTTTCTACTAGTTTAGTTCTTTTCTAGACCCAATTTAGTCCTGGTTTAGTCCTGTTCTAGCCCTAGGTTAGTTCTGTTCTAGACCCAGTTTAGTCCTGGTTTAGTCCTGTTCTAGTATTACACCAAGATAAGATTACATTTTTCATCTTTACTTTTAAAAATATCAAAAACAGATCATATCAATACTAAAACTAGTGGTCAAACCTAAATACTTTTTTGAGTTTGATTCACAGGACAAAGATGAACCTTTCCTGCACAGTTTAAGAACGAAGGAGCCCCAAGAATTTAGGGGCTCAGAGTTTTACCCTCTTCCTTCTAATTTATATTAAAAGGGGGCCCACATGTGGCTTCTTTTCCCGGGCCACCGAATTTCTCTTGACGGGCCTGGGTATTGAGTATTCAGTTTTTTCCAAGTTTTAAAAAACACTAATTCACTTGCACTTTTGGCACCAAGTTTTCCAAGATTTTCTGCAGAGATTCTAAAGCAGTCATGCAATTACACCCTTTTTGCAAGATAAGACGTAGTACAGTATTTTCCAGGCATTACTCGGTTTGGGAATACATTTGTAATACCTGCTCTGACGTCGTTTCTTCTTTCATTTGAACTCCATCTCACGCAGAACGCCACTTACACCTTTTGATACTCGGTCCTTGATACGCCGGCTTCACGTACACTCCCCCTCATCCACCCTTTGGAACGAAATGGCGCCGGCGTACGATCTCGGGTAAATTGACTGGGACTTTGTGAACGCCGGGGAGCAAAACGCGTCACCTGTTCTTAAAAAGTGGAGTCGCATCTGCGCTCGGAGCTTTGGAGAAAATCGCTCGGAGGCGCTTTGATGGGAGTGAGAGATGGGAGCTGCAAATTGCTACCTGACCCTAAAATATTCATGTCAGACAGAAAAGCTATTTATCAAGCGCGGCAGATGGGGCGGTGAAATGGTGGAAGCCAAATTGGAGTTTAATGTCAAATGGTGCTACAGAGCCGAGAATCTGATACCAAACCGAGCAGGAAGCTGCAGGAGGTGATCAGGCAAAACAATACGACTGTCTGAGTAAAGGTGAAATGTGGAACTTTTCTAGTGAAAGTTTCTATTATGTCATTGTCTGAGGGCATATTATAGATCTATGGGTATTAAAAGGACAGTTTTGGTTTTTTTAACATAAGTCCATCTGCCGTCCCAGTCACAGTGTGGTGCCTAAACACTGACTTACCCCCGACAGCCCCGTGAGACGAGTTCTTGCCCGGTTTTGGTGCTAACAAAAGTAGTTCTGGCAAGAACGTAAACACTGTGATGCAAATGTGTCACTTTTTTTAACTTGGTGCTAACAAAAGTAGTTCTGGCAAGTTGGCTGGGGTTGCGAAAAGAACCCCAGCCAACACTCTTTTGTGTTAAAAAAAGTGACACATTTGCATCACAAAACTGCTGTCGACGAAAAAGTCAGACCTCATAATCGCTTGGTGCTATTTTCTCTCTGTTCGTATCACTGCGCTGCTGCAAGCTGAGAGCCGCGCATGAATCTGACATTTTTTCAGTTGTTTGGCAGTGTTTACGTGCTCACGCTGATGACGCTGCAACGCAAGAGAGCTAACATGAGAGCTAACGTGAAAGCTACTGTGAGTGCTAACATGAGAGCTAATGTGAATGCTAATGTGAGAGCTAACATGAGGGCTAACATGACAGCTAAAGTGAAAGCTAACGTGGATGCTAATGTGAGAGTTAACATAAGAGCTGACATGACAGCTAATGTGAGAGCTAACGTGAGAGCTAACGTGAGAGCTAACGTGAGCGCTAACATGAGAGCTAACGTGAGAGCTAACGTGAGCGCTAACATGAGAGCTAACGTGAGACAGCGATGAGTATATAAGCTTGTGTAAGTTATAGTCATAGTCGGACATGTTGCGTTAACTTTCCGAGCTGTAAACACAGTGAAACAGGAGCGGCTGTGACCTGGCAGCGGCGCAGTGATACAAACAGAGAGAATATAGTGCCAAGAGTTTATGAGTTCTGACTTTTTTGTTGACAACGGCATTGACGCAAATGTGTCACTCTTTTGAACACATATTGTTTTAAGAAGAAAAACGCTTTATTTTTGTGACTCCAGCCAACTTCTGTCAGCAGCAAAACCGGGCAAGAACTCTGCTCACGGAGCTGTTGGGGTAAGTCAGTGTTTATACACCACACTGTGAGAGGGACGACGTACAGATTCAGGTCAAAAACCAATCTATCCCTTTAACTGCTAACACATAACATGTTTAAATCACTGTGTTACCTTTTATTGTTTGCTATATAATGCTATTTTCAAATGTTTCAAAATGTTCAGGTTCATTTTTCACCGAGTCCCACTGTACGGTTAATTAGACATTTGGACAGACCCAAAGGTGAAGCACCCAAACAAACCAAAACACAGTGACGCCGCCAGACTTTGGTTTTAGCATCAAAACGGACTATTTAGTTTACGAAATGCTTTGTGCATTTACAAACATCTGTGATTTTTTTCAAATGGATGTAACTAAAGTTTGTTTTTTGGACTTGTTCGACTGTTGCGATACTTTGAACAATCAGATTAAAATATTCATCTGATCTTATTCATTTGTGAAGTAAAATACGCCCTCAAACACTGACAGAATAGAAGCTTTCACCTTGACTTAGACATATATATGGTCGTATTGTTTTGCCTGTAGCTTCTTGCTCGGTTTGGCATCAGATTCTCGTTGTGATGCTTCGACCAATCAGGTTAAAATATTCATCATGACGCTCCACGTTTTCCCGGTGTCTTTCAGCGAAAATCATCCCAGATTGTCAATATGTAAAACTCAATTCAAGTGTCACACATTTCAGTGAAGCAGATTACCCTCCATTTACTCCATGTGCATTGTTTTGCATTGTTTGTTTTTGTATATTTATGGAGAAGTGTCGTGTGGGAGCGTGGGTGACGTAGGCTTGTGGACGGAGCTTTGAATAGGATCGTGCTGCTAAATGAAAGGTTCCGATAGGGTCCGGGAGAGATCGCTAGATTACTCAAACATGCAGTGACGACATCTATAACCTCTTCAGGCATTATAACATGGTACAAAGCTCCAAAAAGTCAGTCCCGCCCAATACTCTCCTTTTCTCTGATATTAGAGAGTCAAACTGCAGTCTGACCTGCATATTGTCATATCACTGTGAAAAGGGCCTATTCAACCGAGCTCTGTGCTGGTGTAAAATTGGTGCAGCTTTACTGTCAAAGGAACAGGCCCTCTGCAGGCTGCACACACACACACACACACACACACACACACACACACACACACACACACACACACACACACACACACACACTGCTGCCTGTGATTACTGCTGTACTGGGCGCCCACTGGAGAACACAAAGCACAGAATATGAATGTGACTGTTCTGGCAGAGGAGGTGAGTTCACGTCGCGCTCTCTCTCTCTCCTGGTGATCTGCTCTGGGCTCTCACCACATCACTGCACCACTGTGATCTCCTGGTGACCTGCTCTGTGCTCTCACCACATCACTGCACCACTGTGATCACACACTCCATATTCAGTACAGATTCAGATACTATGACGATGATAAAACAAACCAAAAACAAGTTAGAACTAAATCAAGAGAATGCATCGCAGTGTGGTTAACAACGCCCCTAAGACTAATCCTGGAATCACAAAATCACTACTAGTCACAACACAACAACACAACAACAATATCTAACCCACACTAGCCAGCACACTCTGAACAAGAAATAAGAATGAGCACAACTTGGCTTAATCAGCTCTGGCTCCAATTCACTTTCTATTGAAAAAAACTGCTGCTGTCAGACTTGTCTTATGGTCTTAAAACGTTTGCAGAAGGACTCTGTGCGCTTGGATAAGCTGGTGAGGACGACAGGAGCTGTGGTGGGTGCAGAGCTCGACTCGCTCAGGTCTGCGGCTGAGAAGAAGGGTCTAAACAAGCTCCTGTCCGTCCTTTATAACCCCCAGCACCCCTTGGAGATCACCATTCCCGGACAGAAGAGCAACTACCCATCTGTCTGTCTATATTAACTTGGTCAACATGATTCTGGTGTTTTGTCTCTAAATCAAGATATGAAAATGAACAAGAGCAATCCGAGACTTCTGATCTCCGCCAAGTGATGACGTGGAATCCAGATCTGGATCCGGATCATCACCAAAATTTTACAGAGTCGTCCCTGCACCAAGATCTTCCTCTGGTGACAATTTCATGAAGATCCGGCCAGTAGTTTCCAAGAAATCTCACTAAAATTGTATATACAGATCCAGATTCCAGGTCCAGATCCAGATCATCACCAAAATTTAATGGAGTGGTCCTTGGGCCAAGATCTACCTCTGGTAAAAATTTCATGATGATCCGTCCAGCACTTTCTGAGAAATCCTGTCCACAGACAAATAAATGAATAAATAAACCGACTCGATCGCATAATCTCCTTGGCGGAGATAATAACAGCCCAATCAGGTGCCTTATTTTGCAAAATCGCTGCTGCCAGTGTTAGCAACAGGTTTGATGGACCCACCCCCCGGCAGGAATGGTCACCTTCAACAACCTCGCTCCTGATTGGCTCTTTGGTCGCACTAAATTCTAAATAAGGACCTGAACATCTCCAACTGCTACAGCCTCACTCGGCTTCATCAAAGAACTAATCTCGTATCAGAAGCTAAGCAGGGCTGGACCTGGTTAGTACTTGGATGGGAGACCGCTGGGTACTCAAGGTGCCACAGTGGTGCTCCAGTGGGAAAACTTTCACAATTCCTAGTATGAATGTGGTTTGTGAGTGAATATTGGCGCTGTCGGAGGGGCCGTGTACCTTCAGTCCCCTCCCTCAGCCCACTTCTTCAAACAGTCTGTGCAACAAACCTACATATTTTGCGTTGAGTGAATTCCAGGTGTTTTTATCACGCCTGAAAACCATTCTCCGAGCTGCCCTCTCTTTGTCAGAGGTGATCTGAACACGCTTTCACCACATCAGCACCTGACTGCGATTTCATGCCCTCTTGCCCGGTGCTGCGGGGGGCACCCAGCGGGGGCCCCACTGTATCCCTCGTTACACGAAGCCGCCGTTTTCACACAGAACTCGTGCTCACAATGGGCCCGGGAGCCGCTCATTTGGACGCATTAGTCACCGGGCGAGTGTGTAATGACATTTAGACGTTTGGACTGGGGCTCGTAATTGCTGTGAAATTATCTTATTAAATGAAGCCACTGGAAATTGAAAGTCTGGCATAAGGGAAACGGCGAGGAAGGGTCAGGACCGGTCAACTGGCGCTGAGAAAGAGGGGTTTCTGAAAGGGAAGGGGTGAGGAAAAAGAGGTGATAGATGAGGGGGGACGAGAGGAAGGTCAACGAGAGACGACAAAAAGAAAGGAGAGGAGGGGGGAGAAGGGAGCTGGTGATAAAGGAGGAGGAAGAGGGTGAGGAAAGAAAGAGCATTTTTCCTGTTTTTTTTCCTCAATACAAAACACATGACAGTTGCACAATAGAGGAGCTGTCCGTGGTGCTGATCTTTTTAGCTACACAAGCGTGAAAACAAACAGAACCAAAGCACCTGCTGTGAGCTGGAGAGCGAAGGATCTGCAGAAAGAGAGAAAGAGAAAGAGAGAGGGGGTGGATGGAGAGAAGGAGGGAGGAAGAGAGAGATCAAGAAATACTGTAGGTAGAGAGAGAGAAAGAAGAGAAAATAAAGACAGACAGAAGAGGGAGGGGAAAGAAGTAGAGATGGAGGAGGAAACGAGAGAGAGATGAAGAAATAGAGAAAGAGGAAGAGACAGAAGGGAATAGAGGGCTAAAGGGAGGAGGAGATGAAGGAGGAGAGAGAAAAAGGTTAAGCTCCTCTCTCCTCCTCCTCCTCTCTTCTCTGTACTGGACGTAAAGCATAGATAAGAATTCTCCTCTCTCTCTCCTCCTCCTCTCCTCCCTCTCTTGTCTCTCTCTTCTTTAGGACAGTATTGGACCTCCTCTCTCCTTCACCTCTTCTTCTTCTCCCCTCCGCCTCTCCTCCCTCTCATCTCTCCTCCCTTTTGTCTTTAGGACAGCATTGGAACTCTCTATAGCAGTACATAGATAAGACTCCTCTCTCCTCTCCTCTTCTTCCTCCTCTCCTCCCTCTTCCCTCAGTATTGGACCTCCCAATAGTCGTACATAGATAAGACTCCTCTCTCCTCTCC
>KN519320.1:0-11871 GCA_000787155.1 Scartelaos histophorus
TGCATGATATGTCCCCTTTAAAGTAAACTCCATGGATTCTACTATTCTCCTAAACCACTGCAGCAAATTTCCTGCATGGTATTTATGCCAACACACAAAGTAAAGGTTATAATACTAGCGACAGTAATAACACCAAGGACAAACTCTAAGACATTCTACTCTGATTTTCTTTTATTTTAAACATGCAGCTGGACTCCATCATCTGAAGTCCTTGCTCAGGCTTGTTCCTCACCATCCTCCTCTCACTGGAGCTCTTGTGTCTTTCGTCTCTGTGGTGTGATCTTCTGCTGCCATCGCTCCTCCTGTAGTCCTCCGAGTAGAGTTTCCTCTTCCCCTCCTTCCTCTCCCACTCCCTCCTCCACGCCCTCTTCATCTCCTCCCTTTTTGCATCCTCCCTCCTCATCTCGTCTCTCCTCGGATCGTCCCTCTTCAGCTCCTCCCTCCTCGAATCCCCCCTCCTCTCCCTCTCGTAGTCCCTCTTGCCTCTCTCATCGTAATCTCGGTCTTTTCGGCTGCGTTCCCTCTCCTTTCTCTCTCGATCGCGGGACTCCCTCTCCCTCCTCTCTCTGTCCGTCCTCCTCCTCTCCTCTTCTCTACTGCTGCTAACGTGATGGCTGTTTTTCACCAGATCTTTGCTTTTTTCCCTAGATGTTCGTTTTTGTCCAGATGAAGCTGAGCGCCTGGATGTTTTCGCTTGACTTTCTCTTTCAGCGGAGACAGCCTGCAAAATGTAAAAATGCAAATGGGTGACACCTAGTGGCAAAAATTAACATTACAATAGCAACATGTCAGCAATAAAATTATATATTTTTTAAATTATTATTATGACTGACCAAGATTATGCAGATTAATATTAAAACAGGAAAGACCGTTGAAGTCAGTAAGCTGAGTGTTAAAGTGTTTGTTCTAGCAACTATTTCTGAAAAATTTGAATGATATTGTAATTTAAAAAGACATTTGTTGGATGAGAACTACTGGACTACACAAGACAGTTAATGCCATGGTTAAGGAATATTATGGGCCCCATCTGCCCTTCTCTCACTCTGATTCTGAACCAAGGCTATTTATCAAAAATAAATTACCCCAAAAAAATTGCCAATACATGTTATAGTTGAGGTTCAAGTACTGCAGTAAATAAATATCCCTTCCTTCCTTCACTTTTCAATCTTTTACTGCAGGCTTGTTTTAAATTTTTAACAGCTCTTTTTGCAGTCTTTATTATGTTATAAGTATTAACTTGATATTATTTTTTATATCGTCTTATTTTATACTTTCATTGGAAACCACCTTGAGCAATGTAAAGGGCTCTATAAATAAAGACACATATTATACTAAAACATGCACATAGACAATAATCCATTTACCTTGGGGACACTCTCTTGGCCGGTCGTGTCCGGGGCCACTGTCGCTCCCTCAGTCGACACAGGGGGGTTTGATTCTTCTGCAGGTTGGACTTCGGCTCCATTTTCTTTAGGGGCCACTTGACTCGACTGGTCCTTCTCCGTCACCTCCTCAGTCACCGCCTCCTCTGTCGCTTCAGTTTTAACCACATCTGTTTGTATGTCCATGGGCTCTTCTTTGACTGCGACGGTGGTGGTGGTGGTCATTGTTGGGTTTTCCACAACACTGACCTGTTCTTCTGTCTCTTCGCACTTTATCTCCACAGCTAGTATCTCGTCTGCGGGCACTGGGTTTGAAATGACTTGGCTGGACTCTGCAACAGCTGGGGTCTCCTTTTTATCTTCATTGACCTCCTGGATTAGATAGACATAGTTAACATATGATTTGCCAATTAGGTCAATAATTGGCATCTAACAGCTACTAAACATTAACTTTAATTATGTCAATAAAATAATTCTGTCAATTTTGTAGTTTTTTGTCTACACTGACGATCATTAATAATCATGAAGAATCGTTAAATAGTAGATTCTTTTACATTAGATATTGTCACTAGGCCCTAGTCGAGACCAGCTTTATCTGTCTTGGAGATGTTATAAACTGAAACCTTCTGGATACACATGATTTAATCTAAAAATAGTAATAATCTGACTATAACAATAACTCTTCATTTACAGATACCATTTACTAATAAAAACCTCCTTACTTTGTCTGCGTCGAGGAAGGCAGGGATGACTTTGAATGGTGTTTTGATGTCTGGCTTGCGTGAAAACACCAGAGGGTTATTCTGGATCATGCAGGGGAACTTTAAATAATGTCTGAAGACGGCTGTGGCCAAAGGACCTGTGGCCATCTCAAAAAACACCTGAACAAAGACAAAACGACAGCCATTGATGGAAGAGCAGAGCACAAAAGGCCTCAATAGAAGCAGGACAAAATGTTTTCTATTATTTTCTAAAACACATTGAAACTTTTACATTATCAGAAAAAAAAAAATCTGATAACCCAATAACTGGATTGTGTTGCAAGTGGCCATGTTTCCATACACCCTAAAAGTCCTATGAGATGTAACAGACATTTGCTTGTTACATATGGTGTGGGGTAGTTTGCAGGTTGTGATGAGGAAAATTACACAAAAAGGGCAAACTAATGTGGCAAAGACAAAAATATAAGAACACTGAAATAATATTCAGAAATTCATTGTTCTTTTTTCCAAGTTAATCTAAAGATCCATTAATTAACCATTTCAAACCATTGATTTGATTTAATTGATTAAAATGGTTTTGATGGCATTAGAATGATAATTTACCATTCAATTTATTTAAAAAAATGAAAAATTGTAAAGCAGATGAGAAATTCTTTACCATATTTTTGACTGCTAGTGTGTTGAAGACCGTCCCGATGCGGCTGACCAGCTTATGCACGATGGAGGCACTGGACGGAGTCTCAGGCACATTGGAAACTACCACGAGCATGCTCCAGGACACAGCTGAAGTCTTTGCCTGAAAAACACAGTGTATAGTCAAGTCCACACAAGCTCTCACCTCGTGGGGTTTCAATGATGAGGACAGTTAGAAATCAGCCTAGAATTACATGGGAGGAGCTAGTCAATGATCTCAAGGCAGCTGGGACCACAGTCACTAAAAAAAACATTGGTAACACTTTACACAATTTTTCAGACTAAATTTGTGATGAACAGATTTTAGAAAACAATGAAATTAAAAAGAAGTGATATTCAAAGGTTATTTTGATCACATTTTAAAACAGAGATTTATTATCATTATTTGGTTTTAAAAGCTTCCATTTTTTATTAAAATGGGATTGCCAGCACAAGTCACGTCTACGGGGACAGCATTACTAAACTATTAGTGATTTAGAATGAACTTTGACCTTACCACTCCATCTACCCCGTGCATCAGAAGATTGTACAACGCCACCTGTTTAGAGAAAATGTATTATTTAATTATTCAGATCATTGAAATAGGTTGTGAACAGTAGTGATGTCGCGTCCTGTTTAACATAAGTTCTGATTCTTACCGGCGTGTGCATGCCCAGGTTTCTACACACATTTTTAACGGTCACTTTGTGCTCGTTGACGGAAGCCGGACTGAAGGCGTAAACCTTGACCATCTCTCGAGCCGTCTCCACGTCTGGCATTAGTAAAAGGGCCTGAAACATCAAACAGATCCAACATTACAATAGTGGCTTTATTGGTTTAGCTACAAGCTTGAATTATAATAATCAGAAATGAAAAATTAACATTAGACCTGTCACAGTAATTATTAAATGACAAAGGAATAATCTCAATATTTATTGGGTGTATAGAGTGCAGGTTTGCCAATTCAAATCACACCCTGTGCATATAAATCTTTTAATTGCTGCTTTGATGTAGGAGAGTCCACATAGTACAAAACAAAAAGTACCTTTCTGATCTGTTTGGCCACGATGATGTCGTCTGGATATCCAAAAGGCTCTGCCAGAGCTTTAATGTGCTCTTCAGTCCATCCACTCTCAGGGAGCCCCTCGATCAGCACCACCCCCTTCTGTCCAGAACACAATGTTTAGTATAGGTCACATTTTGTGTTGGGTTTATTGTGAAAGGAAACAGTGAAATTCCATAAGGTAATGATACAACAGCTGTACACTCATTTCCCATTTTCTTTGTCCAATTTTAGGTGTACAAGTTGGTAAATTGGTTCCAGAAATGAGCAAACAACTGATATAAACTAGTTTAGTTTTTCATTTAATAGACTTGATGAAAATTACTATTCTTATTTGTTCTGGAAAATTATAAATACTGTTAAGAAAAGTACGATGTATTGCTAAGTACTGATAACCAATCCAAATCAAACTATGTCAAGCAGGAAAAAAACTGGAAACCTGGTTCATTGTTAACACAATATTTGTCAATCGATTGGACTTTCAGTTTTGTAGCTTTTAATAGGTTTATTTAGACTCATACGGTTACTAATAAACTGAAGTGTTATACAATTCTCACGTTTAAAATTACAGTTCATTTTTAGATCAATGCATACTTGACTTGATCTAATTAAACATATGTTAAAAAAATAAATACAAAAAAACAGAACAAATACCTTCTTTTCAGAGATATGATCCGCACTGTCGCCTGTGGTAGAAAGATGCATAAGAATAAACAAAGTGATTGAAAATGGCAACAATGACACAAATTAATACAGGGAAATGCCTTACCCTCAGGTTTTGCAGAACTGAAAAACAACAAAATAATATCAATATATTACAAATGCATCTGAATGTGAAAAGTCAATGTGATTAAGTCAGTTTTTAAATTGTGCCTCACCTGTCCACATCAGAAGATTGCTCCTCAGGACTCTATGGAAATACACAATTATTAACATATTAGTAAACATATATTTCTAAAAAGGCATGCACATTGTTTAAGTTACATTTCCCAGCACATGGTCGTTACAAACTACTAGTCAGTTTCCAATACTAAGTAATAATTGTGCCAATAATTCCATTTACTTTTTAACACTATATTTGATTGATTTGATTAATTTAAAAGAACGAATACAAAAAGGATCTAGTTTTGAACATTAAAACAAACAGCTTTCTTATGAATACGTTTCATCTCTCCTCAAAGTTTCATTTCTAATGCAGCTCTAAAAACAATTGGTTGTTTTATTTTGGTTTCATAATTTTCATAAGGAACCACAGAATTTAAGATTTTTTTTCTCCCACATGATGTTGATGATATTTTAACAACCTCACATCTGTCAACATTAATGGTCAATAAATAGCTCTAGAGGGACAAAAGGCCAAAACTGTCTTACATTTTATAGTGTAAGATGAGAAGGCTAATAAGGAGCATGTCAACTAAAATGGCCTCAACCATAACCTATTTCCTAACATAAATTATAACCCTGTTTCTAATCGTCATCACATCAAATGACCAATCACTGTAGACCCTCCCTTCAGAGTTTACCATGAGCATTGCATTTACCTTGGCGAGTGTTGCTGTGATGACCCTGTCTCTGATCAGCAGGTTTGGAGCGCTGGCAAAAGCCCGAGCATCTTGTGCCTTCATCATGCACACAGAGGCCTGAAAAAGATAAATGGAAATTAAAGAAGGGATATGATTTTTGTCTAGTGTTTGTTATTAAAATATAAAAACTTAGATTGCCATAACAGTTTCACTAAATTAATCAAAACAACTTCAGGAAATGGGACATGTGATCCCTGTTAAAAAAGCAGAATCGATAAAACCCCATCTCTTCATAGTGGAATTACACCTTGCAAGTTACCTGGTTAACTGAAAAGGCATATTCTGAGCCTGAATGGAGGAAAACATGCATAAATCAAGATAATGCAGTTATGGTTAATTGCCCATGAAGGTTGATTTAGCATAATATATGTCCCATGGGTGAAGCAAATAAGTAACTGCTTCATTAGACATCAAAAGCCCTCAGTTCTCCCTTTACCTGTTGACCATGGTTTTCCTCCTCTTCGACAAAGGGCATCAGGAGTACATTGTTGATTGGGCCGAAGGATCCAGCTAGGTTGATCACCTCCTGCTCTGTGGCCTCTTTGGGGATGTCCGTCAAATAAACCAGACAGTCAGGGCCATGAGGGCGCACTGGGGCAATCACTTTCTTCTTTTTGGTCGGTGGACCTTCCTCAGCCTTAAATCACATAATGTATAGAAGCCATTTAAAGACGTTTTGGCCATAAAAAAATAATATTTTATTGTTCATCTCAAAACCCAAGTGAGTGTGACCGTCTTTAAATATATTTTTACATATGAGAGAATAATGTTATCAACTGCCACACTGAATAGGGTAGATAAGAGTTACTTAATATATCCCTCTGTGGCAATCTGTCAGGAGCAGTGAGCCCTGTGGTGCACCACCCACAGAACCACCTTGAGCTAGTCTAAGTCAAGACTACATTAGCTGGAGGATTTGATCTATGGTGTATGTCAAAACTGGAACCTTCTTGCTGTGGGGCAAGAGGCTGAACCACTCAGCCGCTGTGCCATAAACAAGGACAATCATCTCAGAATATATTCAGAACATATTTGTAAAGGGTCTAAACCACAAGGTCCACTTTCCAAGTTTCCAAGGAACATTGTTTTTTCATAAACTGCTGACATTTTGTTACCCTAAAGACCATAGCCTTTGTGATTTTTAATGAAAGTTTCAAATAGTTTCAGTGTCATTGTGATACTAACCAGTCTGGTAGTCCCATGGCTGGACTTTAAGCTGCTCTTTGCTTTATTCAGTGTTGTCTTTTTCGTAACATCCCCTCTTAGGCTTGAGTAACGTTTGTCGAGATATGGTCGCTTCAGATAACTGCGTGATCCACCTAAGAATTTAAAACAAAGAGGAGAAAAACATTCTTAAAACTTACATTTAGGAACTGTCACTACAATGCAAAGAATTAAAGAATTTGACCTCTTAAAGAACATCTGAAACAATCAATCAATTTGAAATGCACAGTTGCTATAGTAGGCAACTTTAAGGCCTCTTAAACTTTATGTTTTCAGAGGCCTTAACTTAAAATAAACTAACCAGCCAATTCCTTCTTCTCCAGGTATTCTCTGAAGGAGTGCGCTCCACCACGAGAAGGCTGCCGCTCGAACCGAGCATCAACATCTGAAGAGAAATGGTATTTTAAAATGTAGTTAGTGTGAAATCATTGTGAAGAAAGGGGGGCAATATAACTAATACTGTGCTAATGTAAGCTTTAGAGGATTTCTTGTTGTATTTCATATTTAAACAGACTAAAAAAGGAAACTGAAGTGCAATAAAGCTAAAGTGGTGGCTGTACATAGCAAATGACAGTATACAGTATGTAAATTGATTTAATTTGTACAAAATTCTAAAGCGTTATTTTGTGAACTTTACAGCAATTTGTGGACTTCACCATACATTTCAAAGGCTGAAAAAATTCTATTTATAGTATGTTATCTGGTTAATCAGACAAATATCTTATTGTCTGATGCTATTCATAGAACAGATTTGTGTGGGTTGTGTGGCTGGCATACGTCTATGGATGGAAATTAGCTTTGGTTACATCCAGCATGTTTACAGGTATGTTTTTGTGTTAACATTAATTAACGCTGCTTGTTAATATGCCTTGTCCATTTAATAAACAAATAACAATACAAAAACCTTCCACAGCATGACAGACCTTCTATTTATCTGCCAACACCACCATGTTATGTAATCAAGTAACGTGACATACAAAAGGTATACACATACTAAATTCTTAAAAGCACACACTCAATTTAACATTACAAGTCCAAAAAAGTTTGTTTTGGTTTTCAATTAATAACCGGAGTTTGCCTTCCTACCTGACATGTTTGGACTTCTCACTTCCTGCATTTTTCAGGTGGAGTCACGTGATTCAAACCGGTTTTTGGCTCATTAAAAGGAAGAATTTAAAGATGCAACTCCTATGAGACGCACTGTTCACAGAGCTGTTCTTTCTAGTCAGTGTTTTGCTAAACATAGATCAATGAATGAATACTATAAAGGTATTTTATGACATATTAATGGATTCACATATGGTGTTTAGGGCTGTAGTTGAATAAAGAAGTTCTTAGTGAACTGAAGACATATACAGCATTATAAAAAGGGGGCATGGCAAAAGCTATGAAAATTAATGTGTACTATGCATCTGCACTCAAGACTACAATTGCACAGGAGTTAATGAAAAAAGTACTACTAACTATGTGCCTTAAAAAAAAAAGGCTCTCTTTGTATCTATAGATTGATTATATATCAGTTAAAAAAATCCACATCGGTCAGGCCCTAGTACATTGTCTCAGCTGGTGGTGCAAGTAAAAATTACCTTTGGTGTGGTATGGATGGTGCCTGGGAACATGGTGAGGATCATAAGCTTTGCCCCGGACCTTGAAGGAGGTTCCTCTGCGTTTCTCGGGGGGAGGAGACCAGGAGGCTGAGCGAGAGCCAGAGTGTGCCGAACGCTGCCGCTTTCCATAGTCACGGCTTCACAAGGAAATAACAGTTATAATTAACACTAAGGATGGAACAGTTAATTGACACTGAATGAATGAAGTATTTAAAACTGAGATTACATAGCTTTTTTATGAGTGAGACTAACCTTGGCAGTTTTGGCTTCCAGTCGGGATACCTTCAGAGAGATACATGAGCAGTTAGCATACATCACATGACACATCACAAGTATTAGCTAACTTGTATTTACTAATAAAGACACAAGACTTGCTGAAATATTTAACTTGTGATAGGATCTTATAGCTCTGTAGTGTAAAATACCGGTAATAGCAAGTGCTGAATATATTGCTGTAATATTGTGGTATCATTGAATGTCTGTGCTCTATCACTATGTGAGCTGACTGGACTGAGACAGGTCCTGTTTGTGTGTAGTAGTCTGTAGAGGCCTCACGTTGTGCGCAGGTGTCTGCAGGCCGCGGTGTGGTTCACTGTCTCCAAGTGTCCGATCCACTCCTGAAGACAAGAACAGACACCAGTGCTGACCACAGTTCACAGAATACACTGAAGTCGATACTTCTTCCTTTACAATTAAAATTACTGAGGCGCAAGGCACTTTTGTTTCTTACACAAACTGAGATGTACAGAGATTGAAATGATGAAGGCCACTGCCTTTAATTACACCAGAACAAAAATAAAACACATTGAATTATTCACTATCCACAGAGTAAGTCATGCATTATCAGTTATCACATTAACACACTGGGCGCAAGTACAACCTTTACTGTGAATACGGTTCTGTTTACAAACCAAGGAACTTCTAAAAAAGAAAACAAAAAAAAACTAAACTTCACCTATATAATTGTGGTAATATAATAATTATTTTGAACCTTTTTAATCAACGTTGAAGCTCCTGACAAAAACCCAAAATAACCAAAACACTACAAGTGTTACATTTGTCATGATTAAGCTTATTCAAAAACTGTTCAGGAAAAGTTCAATTAAATTGTCCTGTTTATGTGATTTTTTTTGCTATCGATACTTCTCTAGTTGCAATACTAGTTTAGTATTGATTAGTATCTGGTTGATACTTTTGATTATGCTAATCTGCCCACATTTGTGTCTTACGTCTTCAGACTTGCCATATTACTGCCTCTGCCATTACACACTGTGAGTGTTCTGTGTTGCACACAAATCAAGGCCAAAGCCTGTTTTGTCTTTCCAGTATTAAGTCTTAAAAAATCTGACTTTTTAAAAAATTGACAAAAATTATTATATTTACTTGACAAAACATCTTACATCCATAACATAACATTTGCATGGGCCCTTGAGTCTGAAACCAGATTCACCTCACTGAGTGAGACACTGCGTTGTTAAACACTCACCTGTTCCTGATCACACTGCATGTCGCACAAGGAGCAGGTGTGAGGGTAGACCTTGGGAGGCACCCCAGAGAAATCGTTCATCATGGTAGGCGTTGGGAGCTTCTTGTTGCTGGGAGCTTTGAGCCCGGCGCGAGGAGATTTCACACTGGGGGGAGGGTGTGGTTTGGGCACAGTGACCTCCCCGCTCCTCTTCTCGGCTGAGGCTCTAGGTTTGGGCTGCTCTAGCCTGTAGTCGCGGTCTTGATGTCGTGGTTTTGCAGCAGTAGAAAAGTCTCGTGGAGGTGGTGAGTGGCTGGACTGATGTTCATTGCTCCGCCGTCGATAGTCTCTGTCTCCATGCTTGATTGGCTCAGCTGGCTCCAGGCGAACCTGCCTTCCTACACTCGCATCCAGCTTTGGGGCAGGTACGGGGTACATTTTCACTGTCCTTTCAGTGGAGATGGGCTCTTTTTTAAATGTTTTTGGGGGCCCATTCTCGTCCTTTGCCTGACTGGCATGGCCATAGTCAATGACTCTGCCCTCAGTCTGAGTGACAGATAGAAGGCTGGGCACATCAGGTGAGTGTGAAGCTTTGGGCTTTTTGTGGATCTGTAAGTCCCGCAGGATGAAGGGCAGAGTGTCTGGAGTCAGCTGGTCATCTGGGTAATGACTGAGAGCTTCCAGATCCTCATTAGAAAGTCCAAAACTGGCTAGAATAGTTCCTGCACTCTCCGGAGTGTAGAAGCCCCGTCCACCCTCTGCCCTCTGAGGGGGCACAGAGGAGTCACTCATGGGGGGGTTCCAGTTTGGTAAGCCTGTGCCGGTGTGCCCCCCCTGGTGCTGTGCGAACAGTTTGGTGGGAGGCTCGTAGCTCAACCAGTCTACGGATTGCTGTTTGGGCTGCGAGTCGCAGAGGTTGGTGCCATAATTTCCATGTTGTTGGGCCATGCCGGGAGCAGAGGCCTGGCTCTGGTGCTGCTTCAGTCGACTTAAGTGTTCAATGAGACGGTGGTCCATGTCTCTAGAGCCCCGAATCGACAGGGCAGACTCCAGCTCGTCGGGCAGCTGTGTAGGGCGAGGAAACTGATAGGCCCCCACAGGAGGCATCATGTCTGCTGGGGGGCGAACCGGAGGCTGGGTCTGGGGCCGGGGCCCACCAGGGAAACCCTGAGGGCCCTGTGGCTGGTGGTGATGGTACATGGTCAGGCGAGTGTCTGTGAAATGTTTGTGGTTTGAGTTGGTGCTCAGAGTCAGAACGGCTCGCTGCGGGGCGAGCGCACTGAAGAGTCTGCTGGAGGCAACGGTGGCGGCAGCGAGAGCAGCAAGCTGTCGCAGGGCAATCTGTGCCTGAGTCTCAATGTGAGCCAGCCGCAGAGCTACGGAGAAGGGGCCGCTGGACTCCAAGCAAAGCGAGGACGGGAAATAGCTTTCTGTATGCACAGCCAAGCTGTGAGGTGAAAAGCAGAAAAACTATTACAGATAAAATGTTGTGCCTTTGTTATTCGAGGTCGTGTCATTTTGTGGCATGGTTGTGTGGGGAACTTGGGTAATAAAGAAACACAGTTTACATTTATCTTACGCAAACCCCAAGGACGTCACACAACCTCACACCAAAATGTACCTTGGCTGATCCAAGTCTCTTTTGTCAGTTCTGATGATACCAAAGTTTCACAAACTTACCATCGTTCAGAAAATGCACAACAGATACACGCTCCATTTTCAGATTAACACAACAAATGCAGGTTTACCAGCAGCACAAACACACCACACTCCAAGAACAATCCCTCAGACTAAAACCCTTACTAGTTACGTACCCAGTCCCCTTTCACACTGACTGCACGTACAGTCGCTAGTTCACATTAGCTGTCAAATACTACGGTCTCAAGTGGCCCGAGGACACAACACGAGACACTGCAACACAATCTACTCTTTATTTTATATCATCAATTAATTAGGTTTAGTTTTTAATTATAATATGTATTATTACTGCAATGCATATTATTATGTTCATATAATTAATTGAAATGAATGGCATATAATAATAACATTTCGGAACAGTGCAGTGCCAACGCCTTTCCAGTCGTTCGTCATTTCAGAACTCAAAAAAGCTGCTAATTTGGCCACGGATCACAGTGAAATTGAATGTATGACAA